>MU912196.1:9643-66420 GCA_036418165.1 Cooperia oncophora | reverse complement strand
AGAGAGGAAAGCCTTTTTTCGGACACTACTAACGATTTCAGACGACTTTCCCGTTGGCATCGTGCCAATGGCCGTTACAGTAGAGACGGACAGCATGTATGTATAATTATATCCAATGCAGCACCGCAGCCACTTCATTTCATCAATCCCTTCATTACTGTACTTCGCAAAATAGAGCGATACGAGCATCAGAATCAGTACGGACATTTGTGGGCGGAAGGGCGCACTGCCGCAGTCTAGATTCGGTAAGTTGCAGCTTTGATAGGGTGCTGTAGCGGGTACCTTTCACGAGAAAGGCGCCACGCAGCGTCTGCTTAGAGGGCACCGAAGGTCTGTTCGTGCAGGTGTATTAAGCCTACACGCTTAGGGATTCATCGTCGACACCTGTCTTCAAGCGGCAGTTATGCATGGCAAAAAAAAAATTTTAAGGAGAGCAGGACTGATACGGGGAACAGAGATGCGAATTAACGCCGCCCCTGAAGCAGAGTGCCTTTCTAAGGGAAGTAGCCTTATGAAGGTCCCTACCAAGTTTACAACATCCCGACCCGAACCGCCTCACCCTCCCCGCCGGCGCACCAGAGATGGACGACCGTACCTGGTGCCTGTGTTGGATTATTTTGCCCTCCAAATAGCACCCCTGCTACCACTTTAGACCGATTGCCAAATATCGTGCCTTACGCCTCTAATGATTCACTTATCTAGAACATCGTAGGAACATCACTTTGTATCATCGCAAGACCCATCATCTTAGAAAAACAGTCCATAAATGTTGATAAATCGCGAAGAAAAATGAGAGACGACGAGAGAACTAGACCCTGAACGGACAATTCGACCTTCACCGTGGAAGTGAAAAAATGCCCGTTACAATCCAAAGTCCGTCGAAGTCGCATCAAGGTTGTGAAAGTGGCCCACCTCGCTGGATGAAAAAAACCGTATGAATTCGGACCTCTTATGCCCTTTCGAAGGTGTTTGCAATCAAGCGTGACAAATTTAACATCGGATACTTCCTAATCCGCACAAAAAAGGTCCCATTATGAACCTGCTGAGCTTCACGATAAGCTCCATATTTAGCACAGTGTAATGAAAAATGCGCCAGGGATGATTACACTAGCTTGACAACCCACCTTTCTTCCATTAAAGCGTTCCCCTCCAAAGACATTTCCTGCTTGCTGTTGGGTCGAATTTGTCTCTTGTACAAGCGGTCCCCTCCGCAGTCTCAGAGGTTGTCCCACTTTCGCGCCACCACATGAATAACGAGGATGTTACGGCCTTCACCAGCAGAAAGAAACTCATCCAAAGAACATGCTTCACCCATACGAGGACAAGAATGTGCAAGTAGTTCATATCTATCAAAACATGTGTGACTCATTGCGTTCATTCTGTGCGGGATCGACCTTTGCCGTCCGGCTTCCATTACAGCTTATCTTCGTGTTCTCTCATTCTTTGATGCTGTACTCTCACCCTGCAGCAGTGTTTCGCTTCCTCGAATACTCTCCACCGGGAGACGTCTTCGATAGTCCGCCTACTCTATCTTACCATCACTTTTGAATCTAACAGTATCTACAAACTCCTATCCGATTTTCCGGGGTATAAGGCGCGCTTAGAGTATAAAGATCAATCGTCGCCGTTGACCAGCCCCTTTCTGGGACGCGGGCGCATGCTTCTTCCGTTCAGAAGTGGCGGCTGGCCGGAAGTAGTGGCTTATTGAGTGCGATGTGGCCTATACAATGACCCGCAGGGGCTAGTCGAAGTACAAGTCATTGTTCGTCCTCCCAGACGAATCTAGTAGCAATCTACTGTTCCCGCCTAGAGGCGGAGGTGGTGTAGACAAGTGGCACGCTTGCCGGGAGCGGGTTCGTAGGTTAAGTTCCTGATCGGCTCTCACCCTGGCGAACCCTTCCATCATCCGAGGATAGCGAATCGGTGCCTGATTATAACAGGATAAGAACGCTGACTTGTACATCGGATGGCCTCCGCAAGCCATTGTAGGCCACATTCAGTAATTCACTGTGATTATCAACGGAAGTAGGATTAGTGCCGCATTCGAAAAAAGGATTGATTAACGTCGGAGACTTTGTCCTATCATGAGGCGTACTTATAGCGTATTTCGCTGCGGACGAGCGTGTCAGGGGGGATGACTTTGGCGCCGTGCCAAACCTGTTCTCCACCAGTTCTTAATGCGAGCAAATGATATGGATGCATCCTATCGTTCGTTTACTCGTTACTAATTACTCGTTTTTTACCACTTTTTGTCGCAGTACGCACTTCAGCAAGAAATGGCATGTGAGGCGGGCGGGGGGGGCGACACTCCACACATCTGTCGCTCACACCCCAACCGTCCGCAGCGAGCTAGGGTCGTTGGCGATACTCGCCGCACAAAAAATATTGACACCTAAAAGCAGCCTTACTGCTATTTTTCGCGTTATTCTGATCGCTCTGTTTGCTTAAAAATCTTATCATCCCAGAAGAAATTCTTTCACGGCAGATTAGGCATACTCAAGACAGCCGATCAAGGCAAAGGTGCTCTCTACCTACTGATGCTATTATACACCCAGAAAACAGGAAAAACGTTAGATTGCCAAGCCTGCGAGTTGTTAAATCCGCGGAGAGTGTGTTCTCGTGGTCTGACGTATACCAACATTCTTTCTCATTTTTTTTTTCTTTTCTTATTGACTTTAGCAAACTTTCCCCTCCTTTCCAAGAAATCCCACGTGAAGAGTGTGTCTCTTATATAACCAATTACTCGGAGTAATTTCAGCAGGGCAAAAGTGAAGAACAGTGTCAAACGCCACCTAATGAACATCATTCAGTATGCATGTGCCATTACCGCTTTCTGGTCCTGGACAAATCAGAACCAACGTAGCCGTCCTCGGAGCAGAATGGCAGATATTAGTTAAATGGAGGCTTGATTAATAGAGGATTTGATGCCGAAGCGTGCAGCACGTTTAGATGTCTTCATTATCCAAAACGACCCTCTCCACTCCCATGCTGCACAAGTCTATGAATCGAATTGCCTCACAAGCCTTAATGTCAAAAACGTGTTGGTAACTACATACTTGACCTGACTCAGAGGGTCTACTAAGCTTCAGGTGAAGCCGCTCCCCCATAGGCGATATACAGATGCGCAAACGGGATATCGCGAGACGCGCCAAGACGACCTTCGAAGGAAATGGCGTAAGTTGCATACTCCAAGGAAAAATGTACAGTTGCTGGCTGGTGTAAAACACAACGGCGCGTCGCATTTGTACTGCTTGGAGACAGAGTAATCACCGTTGATATGTGAAATGGCGGTGTAGGAGAGCCACCCCCCCCCCTTCGACGAGAGGGTGTCAGACGACCCCCAACCTAAATGGTGGTCTCGGTACGACCCCTCCCCTTTCCCTAAAACCTACCTACTAATTTCTCACATTTTCCAGTCTTTCGCCCAAAGATTTTTCCCGTCGAGCGGAGAGGGGGTGGTAAAATCACGCGAAAAGTCAACAATCGGGAGAATTTTTTTGCCAACACAGCAGATATCTCTTGAAAGCACACACGACCTCTCTCCCAACGACCAAATACGACCCCCCCCCCTCGTGTTTCACACATCGATGCTGTTCCCTGTTGGAAGAGTCAACTGTGTTTGATAGTGGTTGACCCCCGAGAACAATTTTTTGATTGGTCATTTTTTTTCCTTTCAGACGCACTTCCATCCTCCTCCCCCCTTCAGTACGACGTTTGCAAGGGAGTTCACGACGCGTGTTGTGAAAGGAGAAGACTGCGGGAGGAGGTTGTTGTCAGCAAACATTTCCTACAGTAAGGTGCTCTGTTCTGATCCCCAGAAGCTTGTCGAGACAGAACTTAACCCTAAAGGCAAAGCCCGTGACCAGGATTGCTGGTAACGGAGCTCAAATACGAATGAAAAAGTACTAGTAACTGATCGTTGGTGAAAAATTGCAGAAAAAAACAGTCCGAAGTGCTCTGAATAGGACTCCATGCTCACTCCCTGGTACGTGCATGAAGAGAAGCCGCGTCTGTACGAATTTTCACTAGTCCTTATCATAACGATGTCAGCTTTTTTTATCTTGTCACCTTGCTCTCACCATTCCGAATGGAGAGCGATAGGATAGTGGCTACTAGCTAGCGGCTACCAACCAGTGGGGGTCGGCATGGTCCTGAGAGGTGCCTAATTGGTCAGCTTCCAGCGGAGTTTTTGCCAGTTTTCACTTTTTAAAGGTAGCATAGCCTCCACACTGGACCATCTGGCACATTTGAGAGGTTATAGACTTATTTTATCGCGGAAAGTGCCTTTAGCTTCCATACCAAAGTGGTTCTTCGAATTCAGCAACCACTTAAACACTTCTTCAACTGACCTTATCTTGGAACAATTTTTGTTATATAATTAATTGAAACCGTTCAAGTAAAAAGCTCAGTAACCGTTTGCTTGCGAACAAGGTAACACTTCCATGCTGAATTCGGTCGCGCTTGTTTTTCTTATAACTGAATTTTTAGCCCAATCAGTTAAACGTTTATGTTTTCTTTCTTTTCCTCTTCCTTCCGCTATTTTTACAATGCCTCTTTTGAAGCACTTGACTCATGGGACCAATATTTCTACGATACTTGTTTCGTTTGCTAACATACGTCTAGTTTGTCGGTGTTTTTCTTTTCTTGGCTTTACTTTTCTTTTTTCACTTAATTTAATTCCATTTCTCTTCTTTTCTTCAGTAATTTGGACCAATCCATTTCAGTTTCATTTTTTCTTTGCATGTATATCGTTGCTCCGTGGGAATAGGCACGTAGTTACAGCAGCTGATAACGTCATTTGTAAGAAGTATCCGATGGATGATTAATCAAATAAGCACTTCATTCCAGCACTTTGTACCTGACAAATACCACAAATTCGCTTTCTAATCCGATCCCGTTGGTTTCGATGGGATCTGGAGACTGGGGATGCGAACGGTAGAGAAAAAGAATGAGTGCTGTGTTCCACTAATTTCTTTTCCAGTACGTGTCGCACGCAATCAGTAGGAATTCCTGAATGAGTCCGGTTCCGAGTCGAATAGCTAATCCTTCCAGAAAACAACATGTGTTAAGTAAACCATAATCCGTCCTCATCTATAATTGAGCTCAACCATTTTCAGAACGTTCCTTTTCTTTTGTTAGCCTTGGCTTGATGCCCATATATTGCCTTGAAATGAAAGCCTGTTATTCCCAAGCGAGAATCTATATAGAGAGAGGGAGCACTTTGTGAAATCTTGTCGACACATTGGGTGATTTCTAAAGTTCCACGAACCTTGTAGACTTACGAAACCTTACGGGAGTCACTTCTGGGCCATTTTCGCGAGGAGGAGGGTGCAATCGCCTTTGTGAAGAACCTCTTCGGTTGTTGAGTTTTCCGGGTCCTTCCTGATTCACGTGCGCTGTATACCCTCTCCTCTAGGCGACCGTTTTCGATGGCAACTGGAGAATTGTAGGAGACACAACTCCGGGTAATGACAGGAAATTGGATAAAATGAGGGAGATGGGAGGTAGAACGGGAAGGCATAGGCGTCGTACTATAAAAGGTTTTATTCAAGGGAGGGGTAGTATTTGCAAAATTTTCCCCACAGCAGGACGTGCCCTAAGGACGGCGTTTGCCTCTGAAACTTGTGGACCAAAGGGAGCACTATTCTTACCTAGGTCTAAGGGGAAAAAGCCAGAATGAGTGTACCAATCCCTTCGAGAACAATGGTTCCTTCTGAAAGTTGTTAACCTGCCCAGTTCACCTAACCCAGAGCCATTATTCGCACCGTCCCCACCTTCCCCATATCATTTTGCTTGATTTCCATATGATGTAAAGTTCTCTATGGACGGTTGAGCGTGCCAGGCGGAATGAGTTTGGCGCAGTGCCAAACTCGTTCTCCACCAGTTTGGCACGGTGCCAAACCCGTTGTTAAAGCGAACAAGTGATATGACTGTATCATATCGTTCGCATTACTCGATTTCTACCACTTTTTGTCGCATGCGCGCTTCAACAAGGAGGCAGAGAACGGCTTTGACGGCGTGACAGACTAAGTGCCTGACACGCCCCACCGTCCGCAGCGCTACATATAATGACCTCACTACTGTGCTACACCAGTTCCCACTATGTAACAGTTGACCGGGAGTTGCACCACACCCGATGAACGATCATGGATAACTTTGACGCAACGAGAAATGTCCCAATTACAATGAACTTCAGCGGTCGACGTCAGCATGAAAAATGAAATTGGAACCGTTTTACGGCTTCACAGGGGTTACAGAACCTTAGAATTTTGCCGGTATGTTGACAGGAGTGTAGAAAATGCACCCCCGCCCCCGCCGAAGCGGACCAACCCTTTTTCATGTATATACCTGGTCTGAAAATGGAACATGTGAAAGGAATGGAAACGCTGAACAGATAGCCAGCGGTAAATATCTCGGACCCAGCTGGGCTTGCACGTCTGTGCAAACATTGAGACGCCACTGCAATTCCTAAAGTCACGGGAATCAACAGCCAAACAACAAACGAACAAATATTCAAGGCGAACAGCGAAGTGTTGCTCTGTGCCACCTCTCAAGCCGCATCTCCCAAGTGCCCGGTAAATCACCCCTCAACTTCATAAGTTGACCTCCTTTGCGTGAACGGCCGTGAACCTTCCAGTGTCAGCGACTGATTTGTCGCTGTATGAATGAGGTAATACTTGTGATGAGCGACCGATCATTGAACACGATAAAATGTTTATATTTTTATTATTTTTCGGGCATTGTGACAAAACAACTCGTCTTGGACCAATGGTTAAACAAATAATAAACTATCACAACAAGCGCCATCATATAGCTACATGATTATGGAACACATCTGAAGAAATCCATCCAGCACACACATTTATGCGAGAACATATGGGGATGATGAGATGGAAGCTAAAAAGACAAGAAGGCATACCGCGTCCACTCAGAACAAAAACGAAAATTAAAGGACTCGGAAGCAACCGGTTTCACGCTGGCGGCGCGTATGTGCGCCGACAAAGAAGAATACGAACAAACATTGAAAAGAGCGCAAGGCACTCGGTAACCTGAGTTTGGCGGAGGTTCATATTTACATAGAGTATCTCACGGGGCAACACCCCGAACAAGGAAAGACAACGCAATTGAGAGAAAATGAGAGCAGCACAGGTGTTATTGCGGACGCATCGGGAACCCTTCTTGTTGTAACCGCCGCATCATATCGGAATTCGTCATAAGACCGTTTGCTTGGGAGGATGGAATCAGAGCCGGATGCAGACCCATATTGGGCGGTAAACCGGCGGTCATGGCTGTCGGTGCCTGCATTGGAGGTGGGCCCATTTGTGGCATGCTCATTTGATTTGCCATCATCATTTGCATCATAAGAGCCTGAATTTCCGGATTGGCGAGAGCCTGCTGATGGGCCATAGCGCCACTCATTGCACCAGCCATCTGCTGTGCCTGCATCATCTCCATTTGAAATCGTTGCATATCAGTCGGCTGTTGAGTCGGCAAGAACTGCAAGCCAGCCGCCGCTGCCATTCGTTGGTCCATGAACGACATCATTGGGATGCGACCAGCGGCTGTCAATTGTCGTTGCATTTCCAACTTCATCATCTAAAACACGACGATTTCACTCTTCGGGAAATGTCACTTGTTGCTCTCTCGAGGTCTTTCACAAAATGTATAAGAATCTTACATGCTGCTGCTGGGCTGCGGCATGTTGTTGAGCTTCTAATAACTGGGCTTGTTGCATTTGCTGCATCATAGCCATAGTCATCGGATCCATTCCATGGAACATAGGCATTTGACCATTCATAGCTGCTACTCGTGACAAATCCGCAATTCCACTGGGCATCATGCCGTTCATTTCGGCCTAAATTTGGATCATTAAGCATGCAACTATTGGAACGCTAGTCAAGGGTAATCGGCACCTTTTTCGGTTGTGTCGGGGTCGCAGGCTGTTGCTGCTGCGCGGCCGCCGCTGCTGCAGCCTTCTCTTTCTTCTCGCGTTTCCGCTTCGCCCATTCACAATCGCTCGGCATACGATATGACAGATCAGTGCGAGCACTCATCTGGCCGCACGAACGGACGATAGATTGCACAAATATCGCGTTTTTTGATGTACACGCCTCCTAGAATAATAAGTCTCACGTTTACCAATAGATCACCCTATAAAGAAAAGGCAAACGTACACAGAGGGGGGGGGGCAAAAAGACACTTTTTCTTCTTGACTTTGAAGCGAAATGAGTTGCACTTTATTAAATCACTGAAGGGGCCTGACATTTCCAGACTGAACATTTATACCACCAAATTCAACAACACATGTACGCGATTATGAAACTCCGCCACAGCCTTGTGGACGAGCGCCATCGAGAGATTCTGAAACGCAACCGTGAGTCGGTGGTTGAGTTTAGCGAGGTCTCTATGTCCCGCTACTGTAGAACTCCCTGTTGAGCTCCTCCCGAACCCGGTAATCGAAGGGGTTTAGGACAGGTGACACAATTAGATATTCCGTCTTCTTCAGATTCTCAACGCCCTAGCCGTTCCAAGTAGGCAAGAGTTTTTCCAACGCCCTCCGATTTCAGGTGGTGGCACCCAATCCTGTAGCAGTACAAAGTTTCCATGATGGCACAGGCGACAACATGAAGGCAGAATATTCTCCTCGCGCTGTCTGATGTGACAGTCAGCGTATGTACTTCCAATCCGGGCTCCACGAAGAAAATATCGGGCTTCTCGTTCCAGGAACTTCTGGTCCATACCATCAACCCACGCCTTGGCGACTGCGGTGAAGATGATATCCTGAACCGTAGCAACGTTGTGGGAGCTGCTCGATGTTGGAAGTCTTCCAGATCAAGTGTGTCGGCCCCCAGGTAGCTGTCCATGGGTGATTCCATACACGAAGTTTTGCAGCTGTTTGGAGGTCATGTGAATTCTTCAGTTCGGCTGCGACTGCAGATGGCTTCATATTTTAGTGTGCATGAAGGTGATGGACGAGAGCCTGCTCCTGCGTATCGAGGAACATCTTGGGTATCAACCGCTCTGATACTCGTATCCACGTCTCCTCTCCGGGCTGCGTATTATTTACTTATATGTGCTTCGAACAGTGTCTTTTTTGCCCCCCCCCCTGTACATGGCTGTTGCAAGGACAAAGAGGAGACCGTAAAAAGTACCTGATCACCGTGTTTCCACGTATTATCATCGTCGATGACGGTGGCAACGTTCTCATCGTTCTCGTCGAAATCGATGTCATCGAAAATTTTCTCCTCTTTTTTCGGTTCTGCGACACTTGCGATCTCTGGCTTGATATCTTCGACCATCATTGCGACTTGTTCGAGTTTTTCCAAGGGCTTCTCAGAATCAGGTTCTTGCTTCAACTCGGCAACTCGCTAAAAAAACAAAGCATTAAGCACCCTACATAAGGAACTATGCGCCTTCCACGTAAATCTATAAAAGGGGAAATTACATCGGAGTTAGCGATGACGGTATCCAGTCGCGAATTCTCATTTGAAACCGGACTGGCGGTAGATGCATCGGTTGTGTCGTTTTCCGTTTTCACGCAGCTGGCCGCTAGAGCTGCCTTGCTTTCTTCATTGAGAACTTCCTCCTTACCACTACTGCTGTCCTCATCAGCATCTTCCTTAAAATGGGTCCGATAAACAAATGGTTGAATGATAATTTCGCCAAAGTTCACAAACTGCACAAAACATACCCGCTTTTTCTTAGCACTGTTGTTATTCAGGGGTAGTCCACTGCCACTGTGCACGTGATTAGATCGTTTTCGCTTGCCATTTTTCGTTTTGCTTATGGGCACTTTGTCAAGGTCAAACTCGTGTATGGACGCCGCTTGACTGGGACTCCTTCGTTCTTCACCCATTGACGGAGTCCTTAAAATAGACCATCACATGTCAATAACACAAAGCTGTGCTGTGTAATGTCACAGCTGAGCTAGTGAAGGTTTATGGGGATATTTGTGGTGAAGTCTCACTCAGATGTCCAAGGAACTCGCTTTTAAAGGAATTGCTATATTTTTGCTTTTCGGCTATGGACAACCACAAAGCAAGTCAAAGAGCGAGCGCTTGAATTGACGACAACTAAGCACCGCCTCTTATGAAGAATGTCTTATGGGAAATACCGAGCCAATTTGAACAGAAAACAACCAACCTTCGCCGTTCTTTCTTTCCTGCCCTGGTTCTCACGCCGCTGTCCTCGTCAGCATCGGCGCTAGAAGGACTGCGCTTGAACAAGCACGGAGGCACGGTTGATGGGCGATCAACTGGTCTGAGTTGGCCATACTTCTTATAAAACAATCGGCAGTCAGAGCACAGCAGAAGACCGTCACGCCCTGCATGGTGCCAGTCTCGACTCTCTGGAAAGATCGTTAATCAAACGAGTTGAAAAGTATGGTCATTTGCAGCGTGGTAAGTATTAGGAGCCGCATTTTTCGACTGAGTCAAAAATCACTCACTGGAACCGTAGCAATGATGGCATGCGTACTGTGCTGCTTTCTCTGCGTCAAGAGTTTCCATTTCACCCTCACTTGCGGAAGCGTAATCTAGTAATTCGGTTGATGCGGGTCGAGATGTCTTAATTATATCGGATTAGGGCACCTGACATTTGGGAATAGAGCCATGAATGAATACCTTATTCTGAGTACTCTTCGAGGTCCTCTTAATTGACGTAACCTGATTGCGTTGACGAGAGAGCGGCTTTGGTTTGACAGCATCTGATGTTTTCTTCCACAGATAATAGAAACCGACCAACTGATCCTGGAAATAATTGCATGATTGAGAGCAGCAAAAACGATGTCTGCAATGTTCCGATGAGCGCTTACCCTGCTGTGCAACGGAAGCAGCTCGCGACTAATTCGCACGAAATTCTTTCCAATCGTTTTAATGCCTTTACAGAACTTCTTTGTATCCTCCACTGTCATGAAGTTTGCATCAGCAGACAGCAACTTATCGTTTGCATTCATTTCCTTGAGAGCTTCATCGAATTTATAGCCACAGCGATGCAACGTTGTGAGCGCATCGTCGAACAGCAGATCGCTTACCTCAAACGAATAAACACAGTCATCACACGCCAGTATATCATCAATGCTAATATCCTTGCGCGCGGAAATCAACACAACAGAAACATGCGGCGGCGGCGGCTACTGCACCTGGCATTCTACCGTATGACCGCAAGACAGGTGTCACGGCACTTCGGCAATACCGACTAATCTGGGATAATGTGCAATCAAACCCTATTTTATGATGCATTCACGAGAACGCATTTGAGAGAAACCCTCAACTGTATATATCAAAGGAATTCAAAGGCATCAGGCACGATAACTTGACACTCGGTCCAAAATGGTAGCAGGGGCGCTATATAATGGGAAAATGGCGAAAAATCGAAGTGAAACGGTCAAAAACCTCCTAAAAAGCCTTCGTTCTAGCAGGAATCAGGAAGCAATTTCGGACGAGCTCTCAACTGGCAGCGTGCCAGTAACCGCCATTGTAGATACGGCTGCGAGCATGTACTCTTATATCCATGCAGCACTTGGTAGGGCGCTATAGGGGTGGGCATGTTCCTTGGAGAAAAACACAGCGTCACGCAGCGCCTTCTCAAGGGCACCAAATTCTTTTCTGCTAGGAGGGTTGATTCTACACGTCTCGAGGATTTGTCGTGACACAAGCCTTTAGAAGACTACTCAGAAACTATCAAGAAAAACATCAAACCGCAACTCACTCTGGAATGCGCTTTCTCGGTATCCATCATTCTCGTCTCCATCATAGCGAACATTCGGAAACTTCGCGCAAGCTTAATATACTTGTCTTCTGTACTTGGATCGATCATACCGGGTCGATAGAGTAGCTCATCGCGATCGGGTTCATCTGCCACCGAGCACGACGCCTCAGCTGGCAGTTTAGCCTGAATATGACTGCATTTTGATAAGGTTAATCTCAGAGAATAGCCGATAAGACTCTATAACAACGAATGAGCTTATTATTTACAAAGCAGGGTATTTAAAATAAAAAGAAATAAGGAAACATAAGTATTTCAGATATGTATGGATGAGAACGCTTCAACTCTATACATCCTTCGCGAGTTGAACAATTACTTGGCCAACAAAGTACTTCGTCGTGACACTGCCCCTATCATCGGAAAAACTGCAAAGGGGTTCAGGTGACCGAAATAGGGCACATGATAAGCTAGCTTCAAAAACACAACTTTTACACTTCAACAAAGATTCAGTGCAAGATTCAAATGTCATCCAATTCAAGCGATTATATAGCAGTATTGACCGATTGTACTTATTTTTCTCTCAAATTATATTGAAAAGTCTAGACGGCGCTTTCAATGCAATTTGAATCAAATCGACTAGTTTCCCGTACTGGAAAGGCCTTTCATCACAGTGACTGACGTAACAAACATCTTCAATAGGATATTGAAATTCCACCACGCTTGAAGACGAGTAGGAGTACTTTTGTTTTGACAGAATAGGATATATTGCAAAATGAGCGCCGCCTCGTCGCTCGCATGACTTCTTCAACCATTGTTATCTCAGAAGTGCAAGCATGGATACTTTTTCCAAATAAAACGACAATAGAAAGGACATCATGAGACGGAACTCTGCGAATATTCGCTTCGAATAAAAATTAATGCTGTCGTAGCATTGACAATTTCTATAACACTGGGTTTTGGACTAGCCAAATCGCCTACAGCGCGCTTGAAAGGATTAGGGACCGAATAAGGGTGGTAAGTCGCAAATCTTGAAACAGGTCAGAGCCATTATCTCAAAAGTAAAGAGAAATTGCCAATGTTCTAGAAATGCAACAGCTGAGCTGAACTGCACTAGACAGCGCTCAATATAACTATTACATAGCAATCAACAAAATAACAAGTGCTTTTGGTCGGATAAATCGACTAAAGCAAAGCCTCGAAAGTTGACAGCTCCAAATTACAGGGATCATAGCCCTTGGTATTCGATTAGGCAGTTTTTTTATTCATATGTAGTCAAGCAATTAAAAGGTCAATACGCATCCCCCTCATCCACTCAGGCTGCAATTGAGAGCGAACAACAGCAATCGATGCCCACCAACAGTGAGCGAAAAGAACCCGAAAACGCCTGCTCGCCGAAGAGGAACAGAGATGAACAGCATTGACTTGGAGAAGGAACCTTCAGACGCTGGCCACTTATGTTGCGCGGTTTCCGTAGTAAAACAACTAATTCCAACCACAAACAGTAGTTCGCTAGGCCACTTATGCCATAAATTTCATCACAAAACGATCTTCTTATCCATTTAAAATGAAATCGGGCGCTTAAGATCTTGAACGAATCATAAACAGCAACGCCCGACGCGCCAAGGTCTTAAAGTCGCATTAAACGATAAAAGAGCTGCAGATGGGCATGGATTAAGACCTTCACAAAGAAGTACAGAAACTATAGGCAAAAACAATGCTAAATCGACGCCGAAAGGAAATCAAAAGCGAAAATGTGATATTGTAAGGTGTGAAACGACTGAAATTTTTATAGAACTTGTATTCATGTTCTCAGGGGACATCAATTCGGGTGGAAGGTAAAAAAAAGTTAGATGATCGTTAGAAGAGACTAAAATTGGAGCCCTGGTAGATTTTTAATGCAAAAAAGGGCGCAGTTTGGCGATAAGGGGTAGGTATTTTGCACTTCCCCTGCTTCATAAGTTCCGGTTTGCAGGTTCCACTCAGGTGAAACTTGTGAACTACCATGAACCTGGAGCAAGCTCGTCGAGCCACCATGGAAAAACTGTCAGCTCTTATAGGCTCACGAAATGGTTCTCTAGAAAGGTCGACACGTCGACGGAAAGTACCAAAAGTGCAAAATGCCCCCCTACCGTCGCCGAATTGCCCCCAAAAAAGCATAAACACAACAAAATGAAGTTTGAATAAAGAAAAGCTGGTTGACATATGAAAACGAAACGATTCAATGTTACTAACCTGATAAGAGGCTCCTACGCGAATTTCTCCTTGAACAGACGCCAGCCTTGATGATTCTTGATTGTAGGACAGACAAGAGAAGAACGTATTCTCCTTACTCAGGTCACAATCACCAAGACTTCGAATGTCTTTGACGAAAGTAATTGAGCACTTCCCTCTGAAACAGATCTCGATCAGTGATTTACCTCGTTGGATAAGAAAGAATGAGTAGAAACGAGTGGATGAGGGTCAGGGGTTGCAAGCGGTAGCCCGGCTGGTGCGTTCCGACGGCGGCCGATCAATACGCGGCAGACAACTCTTGTAGAAAACCACGCCCATGCGATGACTGGACATTGAGGAATAACGTGGAGGCCAGGCAGTGCTGCAATGCACTTGATAAAACAAAACTGAAGTGCTTTGGAGCAGAATTCGCAATCTGCGCCACACTTTCGCTTCAGTGATAGCGGAAAACGGGTAGGATTAATGGGCATTTTATTGCCCTAATGATAATTCGCATAAATAGACAATTTTGTAACGCATGGAGAAGGAAACCATGACTGTCGTTGTAAAACGATGTCTAGCAAACCCGTTAAACAGCAAAGGTACACAACTGGACTATTCCTACGCCACTCTTTCGAAATCAAGCCAGTTTTTTTACCGTCTTTTTCTACCAAAACAGTTTTTGCTGAAAATTTGATTCTAGGGGTAGTTTGACGTCCTGAACACGAATACCACACCCACCTGGCCGGAACTACCTGGTGCCCGCGCCAAAACAGCCATGGTCAGTAAATTCGCTGAAAACTGACACTGCCCCCTCGGGTAGCTGGACCTCTCGAACATTAATATGACATCCGCTTCGCCTGAAACTGCCAGTCGCTATAAGCGCCAGTGTCAAAATACCTTGAATAACTAGTGCCTCGCAAAACTTATCCCAGCGGGTAGTTTGAACTCCTGAACATGAATATCCCATTCACTCAGCCCGAAGCCGTCACAAGCCGTTGACTAAACACCCCAAAACGTCAGATTCGCTGGAAATTCATTCCCTGGGGTGGTCTGAACCCGTATACCACATCTGTATACAGTGCCAGTGGGTTTGGTGTGGAGGTAAGGGGATACATGTGACAGTGCAGGTCACAGTTAGTGCCATATTCGTGGACAACGCTCCGAGTTACCCCTACGAAAAGTTGCAACAAAAAAAATATTTTTAGGGTAGGAGTAGTTCAATAGTGCCCAGCCAATAGGTACAGGATCAGAGTCGGCGCGATGAAATGAAACGATTCGCGCATGCGCCCTGCTGCTACTGCTGTTAGGTCGCTGACTCACATACAGAAATTGAGGCTGTATACAACTACTACCACCCCGATCTTCCGAAAACAGGCCAGTTTTTTACCGGTTTCTTTCTACAGGGGTAGATTTGGCTGAAAATTTGGTTCCAGGGGTAGTTCGACCTTCTGAACACGAATATCACACCCGCTTGGCCTGAAGCTGCCTGACACGCGCCCTTGATCACCAAAATCAATGGGAACTTGCATGGGAGTATAATTTAACTCTTGGTTACTAATCTGAAATTCATCCCGCTCTAATGGAACATAATGCGATTATCTGCGCTCTGCTAGGGCTGAGCCTGGCCTGAAATAAATCACTCCTTCTCCCATGCTCGGCCTTAGCAGAGCGCTAAATGGTGCTGGTGTCAAAAATGAATGTCATGCTCGTGATCAGAGCATCAAACAACCGGTACAGGCAAGGTTTCAGCGAAATTCTTCTTTGGAGTTTTCGGGCGAGTGGTACTCGAATAGTGCCGAAATTTAGCATTGATAAAAAAAACTCAAATCCGAAGATTACCGAACAGTTACCTCATTGATACCTCATACCAAAAGAATAGATGTTCATACAACCAAGGGTACCAAAAGAATAGGTAATTATACGGCTAAGGGTTGACTGTGCGCTGTTAATGTTTGGTTTGCACAGACAAACAAACGACCGCCTCAGCGACATTAAAGTGTGAGATAGTTAAGAGGATTTGATTAAGCATGAAGTGATGTGAAAATCGTTTTCAGGACGTCATTCGAGCATGTCCCCGAATAATATAGCGCAGGATGACGGAAATTTGAGCGAAATATGATTACGGGCTGGCCGCATCGCAACATGATTATCTACTTTGTTGAGTGCGTTTGAAACGCACACGGATATTCTGTGATAGAGAAAAGAGTGAGAGGAATGGACGATTTGTAAACATCGAGTACTCACGGGTGTTAGGCTGCAGTTTCGTCAATCAGACAAGAAACAGAAACCACAAAAAGAAAAAAGACTGCTCAAAAAAACGCCTACAACATTGCATTCTATAGCCTGATATGTCAACAGCAATTAAAGACCAAATCGTGCAGTGCAATTTAGCTTCTAATATGCTTGAAAGCAGTGCAAGCGGCGGTGTCTCCTAGTGACCACCCGCGACGATTAATTGACGCAGCGCTCGCTGACACTATCGATCATAGCATGAAATGATTCAGCGGAAATGATCCTCAACAAAACAGTTGTTACATTCTAATGGTTCATGTCGCCTTTGAGATAAGCGGGCTCAGCCAGTCTACAACCGTAGTGCCAGCTGCAGCGACGCGATTCAAATGCCACTCATTTCGCATTCACGTGTACTTCTTCAAAAACACAAAAGAATTTTATAAACTATTATGCAAATTGCAAGCTAATGCCACGCAGCAACGTTAAAGATCTGCAGTCACAATGAAATCAAACACAAAACCACTCATAGACAAGGCATCATAGCGCTTCACACATCAGGGTTCATAGACAGCGATTGTACGCGCTATGAGGAGTGAGAAAAGAAGTGAGAACGCGAGGGCAATACATCAAAGAACGCCCATTAGGGTCGAATGAGGGGAATCGGCTAAATTGCGTACGACATCCCGCGCTAGAACGACAAGGGTAGGGAACAATCGAAGCGAAAAACTGAAATCACTCACCTTAAACTGGAAATAGAGTGGAAGGCAGTGGTTTCCGAGGTGAACAAGCTCTCGTGAAAGGACCTCTGGACTCGGCTCAACAGGGAAATTCATCTCTAATCGCTCCTGCGAAATGAGACTAAGCGACACTTCCGGCACGTCCTCAGGCCGGTAAAACCGCGACACTTTCACTGACAGCATATCTCGTTTTGTCTGAAAATAGCTATTTCAATCAAAAGCTGGCAAGTTTTCTGTTCAGCTTTTAGCATGCAAATCTAATCATAAAGATTATTAATTCATTTATTTACTGCACCCTGGGTGCGCTGCAGCTGAAAGGGGAGAGAAACATTGTAGTAGCAACTAAGATCAAACCGTATTATCATGAGCATATAAAAGAAAAAAAACACAGATTATGAAAAACGATCTTGCTATCATGTCATTATATGTTATCATGTCGTTATATTTGTGTATTTCTGTGTCATGTATTGTATGATTACATATTGATATGAAGCTCAGTTCGGTTTCTTTAATTATGCGTCAGCCGGAGTCGATTGATCATGGCAGCTCACCTACAGCGATCTGCAAGTCGATCTGGCGGGAAGGGCGCCCATGAAAAGGCGCGCGGGCAACGAAGAGTTAGTACTTCACCTGCTCAATCAAGCACTTATCATATAACTCACTGAAGTGCTGGAACTTCTTATGAACGGTTCAAAAGCCTCGCAGTTTTCCTCTTCTATAAGCTCGAGCCAATCAATCGTCTCAAGTTGGGTGCCGATAATTAATTTTCAAGTTAACTACGTGGCTGGATTTCAGTGATCCAAAAGGGCAAGCGATCGACATTTTCGCAGGACGATATGTAGTATATAACACGGTAAATCCCTGAGCCGAGCGAGCGAGCTCGTTAGAACGTCTTTGGGCGCTGCGCTTTCTTTGCGACAGAATCCAGTTCCTGCGTTCATTGCTGCATGTTGCTTTCGTTTTCGTCATACATCGATCTGATGTCACGCATCGTAGTGGACGTAGCGAAGAATATGCGCGAGGTGGCGCCAAAGAGCGCCGGCCGGCTGTCTCCTAATTGCATAGCGCGCCATTTGGCACGTCAAACGGCGCCCCGTGCCTAATCATCCGGCGATTTGAGTACGTTCGACGGATACTGGTCAATATGCAAATATCCGCATGACATATCCGAAACCAACGCTTAGCTAATTACACATCAAGTTAATGATATCTGGACAACGAAACATCTTCACTTCCAGGAAGTGTATGTCCCAACTGAAACTAAAATTCTCCAATTAGGGACAAATATCTTGGGTATCAATCTTTATTATGAAGTCTAACTCCCCCATGGTCGTTGAGAACCCACCAATACACGCATCTATTGTCAACATTTGTCTGTTTGCCAACCTGCTCCGTTAAATACACAAGTCGCTAAGTTACTAAAACCTCATAGCCACATAAGAACTGCAGAATCTGGTGACCATTCAACGACCGCCAGCCACATCACACCCATGTGCACAGATGTTGAGGCATAGTTGTTTTATGAGCCGTTGGGATGGCAGGATGGCGGTCGGGGACACAACGAATGTTTACGAGGGCCAAGAACATTAGGCCAGCACTTCAGTGCTCGATAGGAACTGTTTGAATTGATGTCGTAATTAAGAACAGGTTTCCACTTGCAATATTGATATTACGAAAAAAATACACGAAAAAATTTGCAAATATGTTACAAAAAATATGAAGGTGGAAGCCCGTTAAGGGCTGGATTCCTCACTGTCATAGATTTGTTGGAAATAAGAACAAGGTTTCCGCAGCGAGGTCCAATAAACTAGTAATTCAGGGTACTCCAGCACATCTTCACTGACATGAGAGAAAAACTACCAATATACCACTCGGAATCAATTTACAATAACAGATTGGTCTTTTGAAGCACCAAACATCGCGCAATATCGAACTGGAATTGCTACCACAACGCATAACAGTACGGCGGAACATGAAAGTGGTTCACTTTTTTGTATATAATCTATTGCGCGCAACGTTATTCTTCTACTGCGACTACTGACCATAATACGAAACACAGGAGAACTCTCCGATCAGATTGTCCTAGAGACAGCGAAAGAAAGTCAGAAACGCCAAAATAAGAGGAGTAGCCGGTTAATACTCTTAAAAAGTACAGTCCAACAGCGCCTGCAATCGAAATAATCGATTTAAGCGGTGCGCTGGACACCGAAAGTGATAATGCAGTAAGTATATCTCGGAAGGTACCGTAAACAACAAATGTACCATGATTAAAGATGGAGTGGAGGTGATTGGCCAAGATCAATCGAACCATTCATTCATTTGGGTAGCTCTACTTATATTGAAAGATTTTGAGAGAAGGTGCTTCGACCCTGGTTTCCCCTAAGAAATCGTGGAACCACATAGGAGCAAGTGCTTTTGCTCTCACGTTCCGAAAAACAGTTGAGTGCATGTGGCATATTCCAAACAGCGCTTGGTCGACGGACAGGGGGGGGGGGGGATCGGCTGCGTTCACTAGTTCCATTTGCAAGCCTCACCCGTGGTGAGACCTGTGAACTCTTGTAAAGCCCGAGCGAGTTCTTCGAACCACTACGGTAAAACCTGTGAACTCTTGTGAGACATGAAATGGCCCTCTAGGTGGTTCGACATGTCGACCGGAAGTAGCAAAAGTACAAAATGCCTTCCCCCATTGCCGAAGTGGCCCCAGAGACTTCATCAATTTCGAGCACTTCTTCATTTTTTTTGTTCGAAAAACATTAACGTTGAGCTGAGGAAAGCGTAACGAACATCGCAAGTAATCATTTGTTACACTTCCACGTCACCTCTATCAAAGTCGCAAGTAGGACGCGCGTGGTATTTTATACAAAAACACTGCACTCGAACGTTTTCCAGTGTAAGTTATTCAGTGCAGGGCTTGCAAAACATTAAACCGTCAAAGAGTTGAAAACCGATTATGTCGAAAATGAACTTGAAAAAACCACAATCATTCTGTGGAAAATGAGCAGGGAGTCATTGGAAACACTTTTCACTCTTTGACTGGTTCAATACTTTTCGCTTGGTTGTTTTCTTTAGTGGCTGTGAAGTGAGCCACTTGAATTGTTTTTCCTAACATCATTTCCTCTTTTAGCTGCGGTAACCGTGGCACTACTGAATGGTTTTTCCCAAGCTTGCACTTTTACACGCACTATCAGGAAGCCGTGTCGCGTTCAAAAGCGTGACAAACACAGACTTGGTTCTAGACCCGTAGAGAATTCATAGATAACATACTCGAACCGGCTAGCACAACGATAACATGAAGCTGCCACTGCGGAACTTTAACGCAGAGATATCAATGTGAGATAAGCATTGAAGAAAGGACCAAATAAATGCAAAAAATTACCATTTTAAACATTGTAATTGATCCGACTAGATAGGGATCGGACGGTGTCGCTTCTATATAAACGGTGTCACCAGGCTTATACACTATGCCATCGTGCGCTTCAAAGCAGCAAATTTCGCCGTCTGTGCGTTTGCGATACGCCTGAAATCAAATAATCTTTATTCAAGGCCTCCAGTCTGCACCACAACGATTCTGAAGCACTTTGTATTATGCTTCAACACTTTGAGAAATGAAAGCAGACAACAGTCTTCGATGTTCCCTCAGCAACAAAAGGGCGACTTTGGGGAAGGTGGAGGGGGGGCATCTAGTGAAGGGACATCTAGTCAACTTCTATCAGCAGGCCGAGCCATTTTGTAGAAGCTCAGAGTTACGAAATGGTAGCGGCTCCACTTTCCCGCTATTTAGTGATTTTTTGTGTTAGATGAAATTTAGTGCGGTAAAGTAAGGAGAAACAGAGCTAAAGTAGTTGAAGACAAAAAATGCCCTTCCTCTAATCAAGGCGTTGACTTAGAGCGCAGACAATCAATGCGCCCGAGAAATGGCATTCAGGGCGCGTCCTGCTCGCTGCGGAAGATTTTCGGGAAATACGACCCTTCCCCTTCACCCTTCCCACCTACCCTCTGTCTTCACTATCTTACCCTCTCTTGTAACAGCTTTACCAAGACTTCTCTTAAATTTTCCATTTTTCCTCAAAAAGAAACGGGAGGTATACAGCCTCTCCCATCGACTCACTCCCCCCTCCTCCACTGGAATTCTCCCAGCGATGTGATGGTGCCTGCCTGAAACAAACAAATCAACTCATCAAAAAAAATTTTTCTCGCGACCAAATGAAGACCTCCCGCTTTTTCTAGCGACCAAGTACCACGGAGATTCTCCAACGTATGACGTGCCATGGTGGCATTATAGAGAGGAGGTAATCTCACATAACCCTAGCCTCAGTGAGAGAACGAATACAGGGGCAACGCCGAGTGATCTTCCCCTAAACTACGGTAAGCAGTGCGTGGATTAACTAATCCGGCAAAATAGCTCATAGACGAAAATCGTAACATTGGTAGCTTGACGACAGTTCAAAAATTCCCCTCCCACACCCCCCCCCCTCTTTCCACCATATCAAGCTGAACAGCGCCTACACAAGGTCTAGGCCGCATTACGTTAATTGGTATCTATTCTAAGAAAATCGGGAAATGCAACTCAATGTCTTCACAAAATGTGACTACTGCAGCTGAATGCCATTGACTTTTGTAACTTATCCAGTGCTGTGTCATAAAACCCGGCATTAACGACTCGGCATACATGCAATATTGACACTTTGCTGAATGGGAATTCCGCGCCGATCTCACGGCACTGAATGTCATTTCATACCTTATTTATTCTTTTATTAACTATCTATTTCAATGAACGCGATGTTGTGCCACGGTGACAGTACATAATCGCGGACCGGTCACCAAACCGCCTCTACAAAACATTATTGAACGAGTTTAAAAAAGAAAGTGTTGCTGCAAGAGAGCAAGAATGGGTGCATAAGGATTCCTCAATTCCTCCCACCTTTCGGGTTTAGCTGGGGTTTGATTTTTTTTTTACGAAAAGCACTAACAAGAAAAGGGTTTGACGTCTTCTAAATGTGTGAATCATCCAGCAAACGAAGAGATATCCTGATAGAAAAGTGTAGCGAGCAGGATAGCGGCAGGAGCGTCAAAGAGGTTGTATACGGACGAGAACCGTCGCCAGCCCCTACATTTACAGGCCAAGAAGGAATGTTTCACTAACAAAACACCTTTCAAATGGCATCTTGACGAAATGCAGGCTTTTACAAACTTTTTTGCTTGAAGACAAACTCAGCGATGCGTTCAATTACGAACCTATAGTCGCTAAGCGGCTCTTCAGAGGGCGAGAAAGGCCAAAAATCATGGAGAACACCTAAGTAAGGGGCGATCTAGCGGCCCCTCTGAACGAGTTCTTCAGATCTGTTCGTTCAATCCCAGCAAAGCGATATCTTGCCGCCTCTGGCTCACTTTTCTTCTCGTAGCAGTGGTAATACCTCCAACAATGACAAAAAAAACACGTTGTAAAAACCGAACATGTGATAGAAAACAGCCTTTGAGTTTTTGTGGGCGGTACATCCAGGAAGGCGTCAGAACTGTCACTCAGGGCCGCAGCACCTTTTTACTCACTGTGAAGGTGCTGCGGCCCCCATAAGCGGCAGTTCTGTCTCTTTGTCCACATTCATCGTAATCAATGGTTTAAACTAGCATACAAGATATTATTAACAAAGTAAGGAGAAGAAAACTCTAACGGCGCACCAAACATGAATTGAAACGATTCACATCAAATAAAGACTGAAAACGAGACGCTAAATAGACATATTGTTCAAGTACCTTGCCCCGTCGACTGCGATCCGTGCGGCCCGGTATACTGTAGTATAAGGGTTCAACCTCCCAAAGTCCGGCTTGAGCATTCCGATCCGGACTTCGACCAAGCTCCCCGTCTTCTGTCATCTAGAAACAGCAGTAAACTCAAACAGATCAAAAAACTGCTTAATAATAGCAACGCTATGATACGACTATGATTTGATAACAATTCAATAACTGCGGCAAGAAACGCGAAATTATGGTGATTTCAGAAGGTATATTCAAATTAAGCTTTTGAAATGAGCTGTGCGTTAATTACACCGCTGTTCTCGAGATACCCATCGGAATGTCGAGAAAAAAAAACGGCCGAAAATGGCTGGGCAAAAATAGGACGTGTGGTTAAAGCGAGCCCTTGAACTACCTAGAACACGAGTGAATTCAAAAAAGTAACAAGGGTGCGAGAAGAAAGAAAGAGAAAGAAAGATGAATAAATCCTGAAAATAAAAAACATAATGGGACTTTTCCAAGTGATCCGACGACGCGTTTGAAGTCAGTATGTGGCGGAGGCGGTTAGCACAATCATCGCTGCGCAGGCAGCACACACGCACTCAAAGGTCATTGCGGGCCATTGCTAGACCCACACCCGGGCCTTCGATGGCCCATATCCAAGACATGGGCCGGTGATCAAGCGCAAGTGAGCAAACGTCGAGACAGCGAAATGATACCATTCGGAAGCTCGGAATATTTCACGCTGACAAACATTTCAGCGTAATCGATAGAAACTTTGTGTCTATTTTGAATTACACACCAATCATGACTTAATTGTCAACGTTAGTTAGCGTACGAATCGTGCCACATGCACGAGAACTCGTTCACAAACTTCTCGCCGACTTTGCCGGTTGGAACACGATGTCACTTTTTTTACGGCTACCGTACCAAGGAACAAGGCGGGACCACCCCGCATACCCTCAGAATTCTCAGGTTTGTCCACGATGGTCACTAATTTAGTGAAAGGCTAAGCAATTGATCCACTCGGAAGTGACTTTTAGGAACAGGGCATCCTACCGCTCGAGAAAAGTACATTCCCTGCCTCCCTCCCCCTCCGCCGGTTCCCCCATCCCCATCCTGCCACATTTTCCGAAATTTCTCACAAATTTTCCGTTTTTTCCCCACAAATTTCGCCGGCAAAGTGGGGGAGAGGTAGCCACCAGCCAATAATTAATTTCAACTATCGAAAATGAAGATTGTATAGGGGTTCTTACAGTAGTTCTGAAGCGCCATCAGAGGGGGGGGGGGGGTAAAATAGGAGCAGTGAACCGACAAAAAAGTGAAAAGTGCTCAACAAACAACAAGAAGAATTTTTTACGATTTTGAGACGCGATGAACTCCCATTGAGAGCGAATACGCCCCTTCAAGTACCCCCGCCCCCCTCCCAACGACCAAATACAACCTTAAAACTCCGTTGGAACTTTCCTAAGTAAATAGGGCTCTTGAAACAGAAAAAATCAGCTATCAAAAATTTTCTCGGACCGAGCACGACCGTCCCTTCGTTCGGCAACCAAACACGACTCCCGCTGGGAATTCCCAAACATTGGATTCGCTTTTTAGGAATAACTACTTGAAAATTTCCAATAAATATACGAGTGTTCTCAACTGCGACGACATTAATGTCAATTCGCTTACTCACTCATATAATCGTTCGTTTTGAGTAGCGTAATTGAGACGCTGCCCTCACGACAAAGTAATTACAGGCGTATTAATTATTTAATTGGTGAGAGACACAACAGTGATGTTGGCCATTTGCCAATGGAATCATTTCATGCTCCTATCACGATTTTCTTCGTATACATCGAGGTAGACGGGGGTAAATATGGAGAGGCTTCAATGTATTATGTATAGAGGCGTTAATGCACTCGTTAACAAGGGAGTAATACGGCGAGCCGAAAGAGCTCGTTGGCCACTCGTATCTACACTTCACGGAAAACAGAGGTAGTCGGCTTAGAGGAAAGGGGAGGGAGAGAACACTGGTGGCTTTCAGCAGGTCAACTTTCAACAAAACTTTCAAAAAGCTCCCAACAGGACACTTCATACTGACTTGGCAACATTTCGACAAACTTAAGAGTGGTGTGAGCTTCACTTTGTGCTAAGTATTTCCACACAAGGCTAAAAGAGTCAAGAAATTAGAAGAAAAGGGCAAAAATAAACGTTTTTTGTGATAAATGTTTAATAGTTGCCCATCTTTCCTATATCTTCTGTTCATCCTATCTTTGATAGGAAGCCCAGCTTTGAGTAGGACGTGGCTATACAAAGGAAAAGGTTCACCCACCCAAAGCTCGCTCCTACTATGCTTACTGTTAGATGAAAACCCTCAGTTCTGCAGGTCAAACGTTTTCGAACTATCCGGCGCTAAAGCCGTCCAACATAAACAAAAAACAACAAAGAAATGCCGTGGAAATGGAACGTAGCACCTTGCAGCCAGCTTTATAAGAATTTACAGGGGCCAACACAAAAATAAAAATCGGTTTAAAATGTTTACAAGACACCGTTCTCTTCTCCCAAAAAAAACGTGGGTGAATGTATTGTCTGCAGAACTTCTTGGTATGGGAGTAGATACTAGTTGCAAAGATGAGTTAACTTCGATAGTATTACGCAGGTTAAAAATGAAGAAAGTGGGAAGTGCCATTCTGACAAGCGAACAATTTGGATCGATAGATCAAGCGAGAAAAGGGCGCTGGAGAACGGCCGAAAAACTTGTCCACCTAATTTCCAGTGTAGCTAGAACACGGCTCGTTTTCAAAGTAACGTCTGTGCCCATACGTGAAAGGAAAAAGTGGGTTAATCAGATGAGTAACCAGCACAACAAGTGTTTCCAATAGTGCAGTAGCGTAATGTTCAGGCGAGAATCAAAAAAAGTGGGTGGCAATGACACGCGTGGCGGGCAACTAATACTTGCACGGAAACACGTTTATATTTGAAGATGTAAAAAATAAAAAAAGATGGGAAAATAATGAACATCGACACCAACAGTGAGGAGATGAGAGAGAGAGCAAACACACTCACATACACAGGCAAGCAATCAAAGAGGACGCAGCACTGCACCACACGGACGGACGGACGGATACGCCACCGCCAATAGCAGAGACCGCCTTCCACAACAGAGCACACACACCACACAAAACGACAAACAAGAAGTGATTAGTCGGGTTTGGGGGGTTGTTCTTGGAGATAAGCACTACTAATAAATGTTCTCAGGCGGGAACGGACGAGAAAGGAGTAGGAAAAAACACCAGGGAAGGTTTTATGAAGAGTTAGGCAGGTTTCCAGTCAACATTAGCCACGTGTTGGCGGAATTTTTCAAAAAACCACAGTACTTAGTTTCGTTGCAGGACCACTGACCGCGTACTTCTGGCACATTTCCGAGCATCTGAATGGCCTATTTTTTCAGTTCTGTTCATTTGGAAAAGTGGTAGACATTTGTTGGAAAAACTATGAAGATAACTTGGATAAGATGTTTCTTCCCTAGTTATTGCAACGAAACTAGATACTGCAACTTTTGAAAGATTCCGCCGTGGCCTACCGGCAAGGAAGGGAAATAGGGAAGACAGAAGGAAGAAAAGAAATGAAGTAGGAAGGGAGAAGAAAAGGAGGAAGGAGGCTTTGCGATCAAGTCGCGCCGCATCCTCGGGGTCTCCAAAGAGGGGTCGTACTTGGTTGGAAGGGGGAGGGGAGGGAGGAGGAGTACTTCTCATTCTTGGGATTAATGATATCGACTTTTGACAGTTCTCGGTGTTTTGCGTTTTACGTGCGCTATAGACTCCCGCAAGAGAAGAGATATGGAAAAAAAAACTCAGGAAAGCTGGAGGAATATGGGAAGTTCGTAAGTAGTATGCGAATTGGGAAAGGTGCGGGACGTTCTGCGGGAGGGGGTCGTATTTCGTAATCTCTCCCCAACGGCAGGCCCTTTCACAGCTGACATATATCATGAAACGTCGTTACACGATGCATACGATTAACGACATGCAAAAGAATGCAACAATGCACAAAAGCGTAACGTCACAGGCGTTCGCTTTAGGACCCTCAACACTGCCAAGTGACGGTAGTCTTTTATGGGGGCCACCCAGTAAAGTTCTGCAAAAATACAGGGTCGTTTCGATGCAAACCTTTAGAGTCGTGCAAAGCCATGAAATGTTACACTTTTGATTTTAACGCCAATTTTTTTTTATTTTTGCATTTCGCTATACAAAACCTTCGCATTCGTGAGAGGAGTTCGCCTACTTTGGAGTCCTAGGCGTAGTTATGGGTATTTGGGGGGAGGGGTACCACCGCCGTCCATTTTCATCATTCAAAGTTCATTATTTATTACTCGGTGCTAACTTAGGATGGGGGGGGGGAGAACCAATCGGCGGCACCATGTATTCTTTTCTGAAAAAGACTCAGGCTTAGAGTATAGACGATTAGAGTCGCCGAAGAGTAATCTTGCAGAGAAGACATAGTATCCGTATCCTCCAACCATAAGCCAAACCCTTGATTGGGGGGGGGATATGAGGCGCTACGAGTGATCACTCCCCCCCCAAACCATGTTAGCGCTTACTACTCCTTCAATATCACCTACAATGACATTCCTTTATCAATGACCCCTAAAACTTGATATAGAAGTGAATTCTCTCGATTGTCGTATTTTCGAGATAAGATCGTGAAATAAACGACAGAGGACGTAGGCTGCCATGACCTGATTGATTTGACGCTAAAGTATTTTATCGAGTCAACTAGCTGGGAATTCTCACTAGTTTGACCGCGATAATGGCTTCGTATGTCTTGAACAACACCTGAAGTATTTACAAGACTTATGCAAGTTATCCTATCACCTTGCAGTGTACACTGGGCTGCAAAAACCACTGAAGATCCTTTCGATTATTCCGGTTTGTTAGCGCTAAGACTTCAACGTCGTCTTTATGACTTCTAGTCAACTACTTGGAAGAATTAGAAAAGAGCATTTGAGTCGAGCGAAAAGCGTCGAAGATTAGCGATTTAGCCCCCGAAGATGGACTAGAGAGCGGCTGGGTCGCGGAAATCATCATGCGACCCGCGCTGACCTCTCAGTTGTTTGAGTGGTTACGAGCATGTTCATTAAGGAACGCGATAGAAAGATACGCGATGTGTTCGAAATCTATAGAACAATGTACAAAGTAAGTAAAAGATACAGGTTCGAAAGCAAGTAATTCGAAGGACCAAATATGGTGCTAAATATGGCGCTATTGTGAACAGCCAGCTAGTTTCCCCAGTTTGCTCTCTAGAATAAGAATAATCTGTCGATGTTTACGGTGACGAGGCAAGCGTCCAAAGGTCAGTGGTGTGTAGATATGTACAGCATTTAGTAATGATTCTGGGTTGTTTGGGTCCTAACAGGAACAAAGGGTATGGTAAGAGAAATAAGGCGTGTATGAGATTCACAGCCGAATAAGAGGAGGTGCGAAGTCGGAGGGTTGAGGAAAAGGCGTGAACAGGATGTTCTCGAGAGGACATATGGCTGCTGCTTGGGGTACGCGCTCACTGTGGGTGTATGTGGACACACAAGTGGATTGCCGCTCGCGACCCGCAACAGCTCAATTGAGATTATCCGACGACGAGCAGAGACGACAGCAATGACAACAGCAGTTCATGCTCACGCAGAGCATGAGCTGGGAGTGCAATCTACGCGATGTGGGAAAGGATAGCAGAGGGCAAAAACATGAACAAGAGTACGGGACCGACGAACGGCGACGTCGTCGACGACGCACTAATCATCGTCGGAGCAATTCTAAACCCGACCGCGAACGCTTAGCACCTATGACACAACGTGTGCGGGTGTCCGTCGGCCTGATGTGCGCGATTACGTGCGATCGCCCCGGCGGCTGACGCGACAAGCGAAAGCGAAAACGAGCGACGCGAGCGATACCCCGGTCGTCGCCCTGCTAGTTCACAGACGAATGAACATATCACCCTTGATATTGCCTACGTTCCTTTCAGCTCATCCACTAATTAAAGGCAAAGCTCGCGATCATTCGCCATCACAGATAGTGGATTAGGCGGCTGCATATAGCCGACAAGCTTCTGAGTAACTCGATAAAGGAGAAAAAAGCAAAAAACATGCCGACTGCCCTAGATAGACCCCATGCCGATCTCAGCTTGTACGTGCCCAATAAACCCCTGCACCCTCATCCGCACAGCTGATTCCGCGACACGGCACAGCATCGTGATGTGTGAAATGGTGGTGTAGGTACAACCCTTCCCCCCTCTATCTAAATGAGGGTTTCAGTACGACCCCCTCCCGTCCCCCTTCCCCACCACCTAGCTACCAGACCAATTTCCCCACAATTTCCAGTTCTTCACCCAGAGATTTGCCGTCGAGCGGGGGAAGCATATATGGCCAGTGTAAAACGGGAAAAATTCTTAGGTTTTGCCTAACTTCCTATTTCCTGCTTCTCCCCACAAACTTTGCTCCTGTCCGGCGGAGGGAGAATATATAGTACACATGGAACAGCAGTAATCACAAAAAAACCAACAATCGGGAAAAGTTTCTTCCAAGACGGCAAATTTCTCTCAAACACACATACGACCCCTCCCTCCTCCAACAGTGACCAAATGCGACCCTTCTACGTGTTTCACACAACAGTGCTGTACTCTGTTCGCCGATAAGAACTCCGAAGTCGTAGGAGTGACGATTTCATATCTTTTTTAACCAGCAGCTTCTTCAGTGAAATGTTGGTCTTGAAGGCGTAGTCTGGAGGCAGAGTCACTTTAGAAAAGGAGGAGTCACTAAACCTATATTGCACTATTGCGCCCCTCACTCAGAAATTTTTGCCGCGAAGCCGGTACAAGGTTGTCCGTCGCGGACGACAGTACCCTCCCGACGCCATATTTTAACTTCTATACTTGATCGCAGACCGTCCCTTCAAGTAACTGCTCTCGGAGCTTAAAATGGTCCTCCTCCTTCGAAAAAGCGATCTCAGAGTCTCTGTAAGCGTAAAAATCCATCCAACGAAATCAAGCAAGTGATGAGTGGTGCAGCATAAATGATTCATCATTCCACTGCAAAGACAATTGCCGGCGACGTCGTTTCCAAGAGGCGGAACGCGAATCGCCGTTGCTAACACTTGGAACACTTTCGGGGTTCGCCAAGTACTTTCAAGTAGCCGCTATAGCAAATGGGAAAGCCATAAACTCCTCGATGACAGGCGTCCCAAGTCGCTGATAATTTCCTGTCGTAATCGGCTTACATGCATTGCGGAAGCACTTGAAAAGTAAAAAGTTCGCTGTAAAAAGTTAATGAACGCAACGAGACGGGGCAACCTGAGAAGTGATCGCCAAGGCCGGGGGTGGAGAATATGAAAGCAACGCTGGCCTAGGACTAATTTGGAGAGAACACCAAAATGAACGGGTAATCTTTTTGCTGTGGATCTTGTCGGCTATATTTCAGCAGTAAAGGAACGCGAACTGGAAAGGGCATGTTGATGGTTGTGGGGTTGAGATTTATGTGCAGTCAAGAATCTCTTACTAACTAGAAGGATGGCTTGAAGAAGATCGAAAGCGGTCGGGGACGACCAGAAGTGAGTTGGCTGACCAATTCTCGCTTTTTTGCCACAAGGAGATCGCATGATCGTGGACGTAATGCGATAGCGCGTAGCCGATTAGAGATACCCTCGCCTATGACTGCGAAGAAAAACATTTTGACGCTTGAACACTTCGGAATAGACTCTAATCAATAGAATTCTTCATGTGGTAAGGCTTTTATATTGGTCCATGATGGGTGCGGAGGGGACTCAGGTCACATCATTGGTTGGGGATTTTGGTCGAGTCCCTACGACGCCCTCTAAGACGTGGCCTGATACGACCCCTCCCCCCCCACATTCCCATGCTGCCCACCCCTTTCCTAAATCTCCCAATTCCCAACCACTTCCTACCACTTTTCTGGAGTTTCCCGAAAATCTCTACTTTTTCACCGGAAAATTTTGCTGTAGAGTGAACAGGGGGGGAAGGGTACATAGTACTATGGAACAGGAAAGCCACGAGAAGTCAACAATCTCTCGCAGAAAGCTAATTTTTCTAGAAGAAAGATGCGACCCTCTCCATCCCAACAACGAACGAATTAGCCTCCCCTTTATTACGCTCGTTTACAAGAAAAATCAACCATAAAAAACCACTTTTCTCGGACCAAATACGCCTCCCTCCCTCCAGCCACCAAATACACCTTCCTGTTGGGGAAACCCCAAAGGTGATATACCCTGGGGAGACTAGATATGAAAGATGTGCTTAACGGAGCGAAACAAGAGGTTTCAATGATTTCCACCATTGTCGACGATGTAAAGAGAATTATCGTGACGAAACTTACGAGACCTACTATAACGTGATCGACGCCGGAGAGGCCGCCTCGGAACAGCACGCTGTGGCACGAGAGCGCAGAGTACGGGGCGTATACAATGAAAGAAGAAGAACCAGAAGAAGACGAATAGCAACTGGACTTGGGCGATAAAATGACCTCAGTGCACTGACCCCTAGATTCCGGGGTGGTCCTGCTATGAATGCCTCAATTGACTGGCAGGATTTTCTGGCACTTTCTTGAAAGGAATAAAAAACCAAGTAAGCGGCTTTAGATGTTTTAGGTGGCTAGAAGGGCTCTTATGGGGTCGATTAGGAGTTCCACAGCTAAGACGTCAAAAAGTGAAATTATGAGGGAATTAGCCGCAACAAAAGGAGAGTAGTACGTGCACAAATAATGAATGTTAAAGCGGGGGAAAACATGACGGCTGAGCGCCCGAATTCTGTCACCCACCCACAGAGCATTGCCAAACAATGATGCGGAACAACACGTGAACGTATAGGGGGGAACAGGTCATCAGTCATAAATGCGACCAGAAAAAAAAGGAAGAAAAGGATCTGGATGAACGCAAGAAGAAATGAAATACGTGAGGAGAACGCCGAACAAGTCTCAATCCTGCCTCCGCCCCGATTGCCCTCAATTTACACCTAACAGAGCAGTAAATGTGCCAGCAGTTTTGCTGTTGCGAACGACGAGACAGAGTTCAAAAGAGCGAAGCACTGCGACCACTATGACCTTCCAAAAAGGTTCCAGCAACACACCAAAAAACATTCTATAGAACAAGAGCGCATTCTTCCAGTCCTTAGAGACACAGTTGTCGTTTGACTTGAATTCGGGTGTGGATGTGAGACGTCCGGATGAAAAAAGAAGGCGAATTGAATCTTGGCTGGGGAAAATGTCAGCGTCAGAAGGAAATCATCCCTCTTCAGCTAGTAACACTTGAAATGAGACTCAATGCTACCGACCCTCCAAGATCTCATGAGCAGGTTGTGATCAATTATGTTGAAGCAAATGGAACGCAACGTGTGGAAGAAGTACAGCTTGTTGTTGCCCCTTCATGAGGTAAGCAGAACATTTGCACTTTTGAAAGCAACAACTCACTGAGAACTGCTCATTTTAGATTACAACCATCGTTATAATAGCGTCGATTTCGGGCGCTAATGCACAGCTGCCGGCTGTTTCAGGACCAGACGTGCCTGGAAATTCGCGGCAGATTTGGCTGATTCTAGTTGGCATGATTAATCGCGATCGCTTCTTGAATGGGAAATTGAGTCGTCGGGTCGGTTAGGAGGAGTGTAGCTCGAACAACAAGGTCAATAGGCTGTCTCAACAACACTCATAACCCGCTGGCTTACCAATCGATACCTACAGAATACACGAGAAATGACGAGAGTACAATGAGAAGTTCAAGAGGATAAGGTTGGAAGCGATGAGATTGTAATCGAAGAGCCATAGGTGTCTGTGGTGAAAGTGAATCGCGCAAATAGCGCGCGTTCGTCCGTCCGCACTTCAAGTGAATACGGTCGACGGCCTCGTTACTCACTGCCTCCGGCAGCGAGTTTCTGATAACACGCGGTGGCCGTAAAGATAAGACGGTAAGAGTTATAAGACCGGCGCAATCGCTGGGAAACCAAGCAAAAACGCTACATCTTTCTCTCTTCAAATGTCAGTTGAAAGGGGTTTGTGTGTGGGGGAGGGGGAGACAAAAGTTGCAAGGCTATTGGTCATATCACAAATTCATGACACCAACAGGACGCGAGACATTGATTATGAAGGGGTAATTACGGTGCGATGCACCCCTCGTCAGGATATGGGATCGCCCTCGAGTGGCCAGCGTTCCACAAGCCAAGCGTGCATAAACAGCAACGAAATCGGGAAAATTGATATTCCACCAGCAATATAACTGAGGGCCATTCATCTAACATAAAGTGCTACCATGAAAGTCGCCGCGCACTGAAGTGGCGCTCTCATGAAACATGCATCCCGCTAGGTTGAAGAGCAACGAAAAGACGTTCTGGAGTACACGATAAATGAGGGCAGTTCATTGCCCGAAATTTGAAATGAAAGAAAACATCCATAAGCGGAGTGGGAATAGAATGGAAATTGTTGTAGTTAGGAGCAATGGAAGCCATGGAGCAATGGGAAAAGGGCAGTCGCCCTGACTCGCACGCTACGGTGTCGCACCCCTCCCCCTTCTCGAAAACAAACAACGCAAGATTGAAGAGAGACAAGCGGCCATGATTTTTGATTGGTCGCATAAATTGCAGATTTTTGAGATTAGTGGTACCACAATGTCGCTAAATGGAAAGAAGCGTCTAAAAGCTACGAGCGAGCGATCTGGGCTGGTCTATGAGAGAATCCCTACGGAAGATTCGATTAGACCCCAGATTATCGCGCTTCGAAATGCTGCGAGATCATTGCGCTCCAGAAATACGATGGCCTTTCCAAGTATTGTGTAACGGGATATTAACAGTGACGAAGGCATTTGAATCATATATTAGGAAACGACACTCCCCAAGGGTATAAATACAAAATTTTATTTAGTCATCATCACTGCTATTCTAGATATCCTTGATGACAGAAAACCAGAATGGCTGATGCGACAATGTTGGCAGAATGATTACTAATTGAAAAAAATGAAAAGAAAATTGAGAAAATGATTAGTGATTACTTCTTGTTCCCCGGCCTAAAAAGATCTTCGTGGAAAGCGTTCTTCTGAAAATGAAGAGCTGAAGAGCTTAACGCACATTTTGGGGACAAGGAGGAAAAATGTTCTCAGAGGGTGTTGGAAAGTTAGTTTCCCGAGCAAACAAGCGTATTGAGGTTATGGCGGACTACATTGAAAAGTAAATTTTATTCAGATTTTCTGGGCCTTTTCCTTCATACCTAGAGCGAAAATATATTGAACACTCCTCGTACGTGCTTTTAATACTGTACTTGGAAATGGGAATGTTTTTAAGCGGTCGGAAAGTCCCTAATGAAGTTGGCAATGTTGCGTTTGACATGACGTCGGTTGGGTATGGAACTTTTGGAACAAGAAGGGCGAATGCTTCGATCGCTCACACAAACAGACAGAGCGCGAGCAGCAGCTAGCTGTGTCGGCGGAAATGTGTGCGGAAGCAACGACAAAGTGGTCAGCGGAAATTTCAGGATACTGCGAGAGGATAACAGCTGTTTGCGGAGTGACATTTGTGGCGCGTCAACGATTATGGACGATCGCCGAAGGAGAAGGTGAATTGATGTTGGCCGGCCGCCAACGACGTCATCATGCAAAGCAAACGAAACCATGTGTGTGTGTATGGGCATAGTGTCGTCGAGGAAAACGATCTCGCTTGATGAACTTCTTAAAGGGGCGCTGTCCGCCCAATCCAGGGTGCCCGTACACTTGGTTCCACTTGAGCACGCACGACAACCAGACATCTAAGCAGTGACCTTTCTGCACTTCGATGTGCCGCGAGTAAATGAAGTAACTCCGTTCCCATCATTGCACACAAAAGCCAAAGAAGTACAGTAGTTATGCAGAGCTTTCAGAAACAAGCTTTTGGACGCTGTGCAGAGAGAATGCAGTTTCTCTAGCAGAGAGACCAAGCCAATCGTGCGCGCGATTCAAAACGCAACGCGTTCACTATCAGAGATGCGAATCATGGAACGGAGAACTCGTTGGAAGTACCACGAAATTTCCAAAGAGATTGACAAATCATCGCCGCAAAAAAACAATGACTGACACGGCTAGTGTGATGGGGTCATTGGCGGGCGCACCCAGCGTTTACAATTACTTTGTCTGCCAGGAATAGAGGGCGAGAAGCAGCGGAGCGGTGGGGAACAGGTTAGAGAAATGGCAAATTGATATCGCGCTACTTAAGAACAACGCCCGCAATAAAAACGCCCATTTGGCCTGTTACAATGAAATAGCATACTAAAAACCCTTTCGAACTTTGACGACCACGGTATCAGCTGGTCTCGAATGGGCGGAAAAACAAGCGCTAATCACCACCGTAACACACACGTCCAGTGCTGATAGCAGACAGTTGGAAAAAGGAATACATCGAGAGAAACGCTAAATTCCAAGGCAACCATGTTTGGAATCAGTCATCGAAAAAATCAAATGGCAATGTGAATGCAGTCGCTTAATGCACTTGGACCACTGCAATTATCTGAGCGACCAGCGTCGCTCCGAGTTCCTTGCCACTGCTGGTTCCCCCTCGAATGAGAGCGAGAGAGGCGAGAGCGGATAGGTGCGTTAATGACTCACGCGATTGCTTGCCTCGCCATCTTTTAGAAAAGGTGTTGTCACCTACTCGACCACGACTTGGGCACCCTTGATTTATCGCCGAAGTCTGCCCATGTATCGCCGCTCAGTATGTAGTATGCTTGGCCAATGGTTACTGCGGGTGGTTATTTGTGAAGAGGACCGGCTTCTTGTGCTACATTATTCACAAAGGTGATGGCGCGGCTGTGGCTGTCCGTTCAAGTTTACGTACTATATGTATACGTGAGACAGCTCCACTCATTAGTACGACTTGTCTGGGTCCCGACGAACTTATTTTAATGCGAACGTTAAGGGCGCGTTATCCTGATGTGCGAAATTTTTGACAAGTACGCTTCACCCATGTTTCTACGATACGACTGCTACCACAAACATTCTAAAAATCCCATCGAACGAGGGGTTGCCTCATAGCGAAAAACGTCGGCAAGGCAACTGTAGAGAATGGAGGGAGGGCATATACGAACCCTGCGACAATTCGGCGAGAATTGATGTGCCCTGATCAGGGACGTAAAGCCGCTGGGGGAAAATTTCCAAAATATACGACCCTCTTCTACTACGTCCTCTGCTACCCCCTTCCCCCTTCCTTCAACTTCTCCTAGGCTCTCAGCACATTACCACATCACACTTACCAACATGTTCAGGAATTTCCCTCTTCTCTGAAAAATTCCGTCCAGCGGGGAGGCGGAGGAGGGTGTAAAAGTCGTATATCACCTAGACCACGTCCCTATGTTGGAGAATACCCACTGGAGGGTCGTACCTGGCTCTAGGAGAGCGGGATTATATTGCCTTCGCGAGAAATGAGTGGCCTTGTCCCCCGTCCTAGTGGTAGCGTCGTCAAAGTGCTATGTAACTATCAATTTCGTATATGTAGTCGAAACTACTACTTGGTTTTAACGTCCTTCCCCCCCCCGTCGACTCAAAACTTCGAGGGAGAACTACAAAATTCGGCGGAAGTTCCGGGAAAATGGTAATGTGTGGAAATCTAGGAAACTAGTAGGCGAGGATGATGGGGAGGTCGTAATTAGAGGTGAGAATTAGGTAGGCGTCGTATTTAGCCAAAACTTTCCCCAGCGGCAAGAAGTGATGACCACTGAAACAGAAAAAGCCGCGATAACAACAACCAGGATAAAACAGGAAAAAAATTGAAAATTTTAGCAGTTTTCTTCTCAAAGGGAATACAACCCCCCCCCTCCAGCGACCGATACAACCCCCTACTGTAGGATTCCCCAACGTGGGACCCCTAGTCCTAATATATCGCTGATAAGTTGATAATGTCCCCCGGCAGTCGACGATTCCTCGTATTTATTCTGCTCGATGCATGTAATTTGATTCTATGACGGAGTAGCACTGACTGCACTGACTCTAATAAAGAGCACACAGCTGGAGGAGTTCAATAATGCATAAGACTGAGCGGGAGGCGGCAAAACACTTCCCGTTGATGAGATAAGAAAGTTCAGATTGCGATAGAAATAGATGGAAATAGAGGCGCGTTAATGACGCGAGAAAGCCCTAAATAAACTCAATCGCATGCAATACAATGACAAAAACAAATAATGACTTGGATTTTAGAATGTGTAAAAGAACATCTAAAAGAACATCTGTTGAGAAGGTGCGGAGTTGTAAACTCGGACTCGAGTTCTTCGTTAAGCCACAGACAACATAGGAGCTGCACCAGCTGCTCCCACTCGAACAATCCGTCTTATCACATCACAACCTAGTCAACGAAAAACAAATGAGATAAGTGAGACCACTTCATGAGGGGTATCTGAAGGCGGCGCCAGTGCCGGTCAGTGAACTAATGATTCTTGCTGGTTTCCGAATCATAACAATAAGAAGTCCGTTGTTTCAAGAGCACTTGCGTGGAAGGGGCGTTCGCAGGGGCAGAGACCATCCGACGCAGACGACCATGGGAAGTGGTAAACAGAGAGGAGTTCATAAACCAATACTACATGCTATCCTGACGATAGTGCACTTTTTGATGTGTGATACATACATGAACGAATGTAATGCGCTATGTGATTCCTTAAACGGCCGAACCCTTTCATTAAAAGGAAACCGCAGTCTCAACGTTCCAGTTTCTGACCAGTTCTTCTCTGACTGCCTACGAATCTAAGCCAAGATGAATGTACTCCATCACGGACATCTATTGCAAAGGCAAGTGGGAGCTTTTTTTTCCAGACAAGCACCTGCTTTACCAATTTCTCGTTGCACTTGAAAGTGTTGTTATCTGAAATATTCTCGAGGAGATGTGACACTTGCTGTCATCGCGTCCGTACGTACGACCGCGCCTGCCCGTTCTTTCCACCAAACAAACAAATGAGACCCGTTGATGGGAGAAAATTGGAAGCATGAGAGCAGACACTATTTCGTCTAGTGTTTCTGGTATCGTTTGTCCCCAAGGAACACAGACACTTATCTGTGACCCCCGTGCCGATGGCTCCTTCGTCAGTCAAATCTTTGGTAAGTGGATGATGAATGGTCCTCGGTCCTATTTCCGACAGGATACGAAAAAATGGGTTCGCGAGAGGTCTTCATTCACTTCGAGGTCGATATGGCTAGAAATACCAGCCATAGTACCAAGTTGTTCGCGAATACCATAGCGAGACCGAAGAGGATTAGCCGGATGGGACCTCATAGCAGCTCTCTCTCTCACCCAGTGCGCAACATCCTAAGGTTGTTGGCAAGGTGTCATTTATCATGCGCCCATCTGTTTGGGGGCAGGGTTAGAGATTGTATCGGGGCGGGGGACGGACGGATGGCTGGCTGATGGGGGCGACGCATTGAGGGAGTCCCGACATCGACGCGACCGGGCAAACTGGTTCCACTCGGCAGTTAATGACGGTGCAAACGTACATTCTCACACATATTTTTCAAAGGAAGCAAGGCTGTATGAGATCCTTGAAGAGGCCTGTCGTTTATTCACGCCTACTAAGCATGTTTTCGGCCTTTAAGTCGCCCAGATCAGCGTTAAAGTTTTCGTGCACTTCCGAGTGCCAACTCACATTCCTGCACTTTTATTGACAGGACACAAACCTTGGAATGAAAATAGGAGTTCACAGATTTCACGGAATCGTATTGGCTTCGGATACGTTTTCCTAAGGCATAGAAGAAGTCCGCTGAGATGGAGACAAAATGGGAGAAACCTCTACAAGAGGTTGCACGCCCTTATGTCATCAAAGCAAAGCCTAAAATTGGCTCGAGAGGGACCGCCGCCGCCGCAGCCACCGATTATATCGGAGACGTTCGGTTCCGTAGGCAACTCGGCGACAACCAGAAAAAAAAGCGCAAGCCGACACGCCTCCTAAGCGCCCCATCTCATGCTTGAAAAATGTCGGGGGTTATGCAAAAGGGTCTAAGGTGAAGCAAATATGCAATAAAGAGCTAGAAACTTTGTGTGAAATAGTAGATCGAAAAGTTCTTTCCAGGGCCCAGATATTCTTCACAACATGCGTTTTTATGATTTCTAGGTGGACTGAGGCTTGTTAACCCGCAAAGTACATAATCCGAGCCTTGCAATGAAATTGAGATAACATCAGCGCTGTTTGCCAGAGAAAGAGATGGCGAAAGGGAGAGAGCACGAGAGAACATTGCAGGATGGGCACTTCGCGAAAAGACAATGATAAATGATGCTGAATAGACGTCATAATGCTTTGAATACAATTGGAATTGCTAAGCGATATCAGCTGGAACAGAGCCAATCTATGGTCAACCTGCTTTTAGTCAGGTAATGAAATATCAGCATACGACATGGTGTTCGTTGACGGCAAGGGGTCGCGGATTACAATCATCTGCTAATAGACGGACGGGGGCTGAATTAACACGCGATACGCTCCCACGATGTTGATTTGATATGCGACACATCGAGAACGGGGATTGAATAGTAGCAACGAGAGAAGTCATAATCCTCATGTCCGTTTCTAAATAGGGAACGCCTTCATCCGCCTCGTTCTGCACTTGATTTGTAAGCCCATTAGGCGCTCATTCAGGGAACAGCGGCTGAACTGAGACACAGACAGGCAACTAAGCAGTTGGATTAGTCTCTGGAGGTATGCGAAACAGGTCGTCGGTACACGTTCCCGACTGTTTGCCCATCCACCACCAGCCTTAGATAACGCCTTTTACAAGTAGCCCTGGGTTCAGGCTTGAAGCGCATGATGAAATAGCTATTTAGTGACGTACTCTGACAGAATCTTTTTGGAGAACAGTGGCTTTACCCCCTAATAAATCACCGGGACCCGGTAGACTGCTTGTCGCTTCTTCTTCTCCCTAGCCTTAGTCCCGCACCGTCGCAACGTCCTCTGCTTGTTAGATCGCCAACTGTTCCGATCCACTGCATCTTCTGCCGTGACACTCACTTAGTGAGGTCCTTCTTGATGACATCCCTCCATGTTTTCTCTGAGGCTCCTCGTGGTAGCTTGCCCTGCACTTCGAATTCCAACGCCTTCCTTGTTGGGTGGTCTTCAGGCCCCCAGTACGTGCCCATACCATCATAGACGATGCACTCGTGCCGTCAGCTGGATGTGTGACCGCGTGACGTCCTCTTCCNGACTATATCTAGTCGTGTCCAGCCGCAGGCCATTTCAGCATTCTCACTTCAGCTGAGTGGAGCTGCGTTCAAAATGGTTCTGCATATGGGCATCAGTCGCTTGCCCGTAGTGCATAGTAGGCCTAACTACTGCCCGTACACCTTGCCTTTGAGCGTTCTCGAGCACGCCGCACAGAAGGATGCATGAGTAGACCAGTAAGACTGCTTGTCGCTGCAACCAGGAAATGTCCAACAGTTGGTGAAGTAACGTGGTGAATTCGTAGCGTTTGTCTTTCTAAATAGTCATTAATGTGTCAAGTAGAGAGGCCGGTCTGGTGTCTTCGTGTCGATTGGTGTGTGTTCGTGTCGTCCGTCTCGATGCCCAAACTTCTTCTAATGTTTTCGTCAAGTGTCAGAACACGACGACAAGTACGAGCGAGTTGTGTTCTTTGAGCGATACTATGCCGCGATAATAAATGACCGCGACGAGACAGTAGGCTATCGTTGGCGACACGAGACGACGCGAGCGCCATCAGCGTGCTATAATCCGACGAGTCACCCGTTTGACCAAACAATTATTGCGCCACGTTTCGGCAAAGTTCATTGACAAGCAGCGGGAGCAGACAAACGAGCACATGAATAGGTTGTTTGGAAGCTCCTTGAGACTCATTCACATAGCTTATTCAAGCCAATTTTTCACGAGAGCCAGTAAAATTCGTTCTGCCTTCTTGCACCACTTCCCTTCCGTCTAATCGTATTGAGCCGCGACATCGTCAGCGAGAGCACAATTAGTCGTCGAAATGTCGCCTATGAGGCGTGATATATGAATTACACGATTCGTAATGAAGGGGTTGAGCATAACGCGTAAACGCTCAACTCCTCTAAAGAACGACGAGGTATTGTCCGTTACCGACGTCACCCATGTTGCATCGCGCGCCGCTTTTTACCGGCAACAGGGCGATTCCGACCACTTGCGATTACGGTAACGACGAAGCAGTGGTGAGGAGCGCATACGAGGAGGGAGGGGTGGGCTTGGGCTGTACAAAGCACAGCGACTAATATTTTTAGAGATTTAGGCACTTAGATGATAATATTACTAAGGCAAGGCTGATCTTCTTTCACTGCGCTAATCAGGCTCTCATTTTGCTTCGTGCTGTTTCTTTCACCATCATTCAGTGTGAAGCTGCTAATCCCAACGGTTATTAGGAGTGAGCGGAAATAACAAACGTGTACTTCATAAAAGAATCAGAAATGACCTAAAGTCATTGACTTCTTGCGGACATGAAAGCCATGCTGAAAAATGTTGGTGTATGAATGTTATCGCGTTCGCGCATTCTCAACAACTAATTGTCGCCAATATCCGCCAAACGGCTAGAGTAAACAAAACATCGGAAAGTGATGGTGCATGAGTGCGGAGAGTGCGCGCTGGACGAGGGGAAGAGGGAATGTCGGAGAAGGCAAGAGGTATGAATGAAAGCGGAGATGAAGACGAAGGGGAGCAGAACGCGCGACGCAAGACATCTCACCCATCCGTTGTGGTCGCCACCGACCCCCACCCCTGCTGTTTCATCCCATCAAGAAGAACCACTTACACATTGAGTGTTTCCCTTAATTGCATTAAGTTTGACGTGCTCAAAGACATTCGAATTAAATCATTTCACACCAATGGCCGTCTACCCTGAAGGGTGTGAAACAAGGCACGAGTGGTAATCCACAGCGGGGTGGTATGGTCGCCGCTGGAGAGTGTGTTTTGCATCGAAAACATTTGCTATTTCTTCAGTTTTCTTGACTTTTTCCGCGGTTTTTCCTGCTTCGCATGTGCTCTTTGACCCTCTTCCTCCTCCCAAGTTGACGGAAAAATTTTTGGAGAAAAAACGACAAATTCCTGGGGAGTTTTGGAAAATGTGGGAGCGTGACAGAGGAAAAGCTGGCGGATCGGGATGGGAACGTAGCAGCAGAGGACGATATTGGGGGGGTCGTATTCCCCAAAATTTTCCGCAGCGGCAGACGTGCCCTGGTGAAAGAAATGGGGTTAGCCTTGACTGAGCACAACTATATACTTCACCATGTGGTCATAAAAGTGGCGATTGCACCTGTCGAAAGAGTCATGGCCGCACACGTTGGAGCTGCGAATGTGTGCGGTGAAATTTGATTCTGCCACAGGGCCCACCAATGCATGTCATCTCGCCAAGAAAATCCCTACATCCAGCCCGCCGGGAATTTCTTACAACTCCCAAACCACATGCAAAAGCCCTCTCTCCAATAGTGAGGGATACATACGAAAGAGTCAACATGTCTAGGGAGATTGTAGTACGGGAATTAATAAAGAGACAAGTTTCCTAATAATAATGCATGAACGGTGGTATTCACGGTGCAGACCATAAAAAAACAAGTAATTGGCCGCAAGATAAAGGCGATTTGTCACTTCGGTGGGCGGGCGTTTCTCTTCTCGTCCCGCGCAAAAACTCGACGATTTATGCGTTCACGCGATGAATAGTCCGCTTATTAAATTTTAGCATGATGACCATTAGTTGTATGTTCTCCCATAGTCACACCATCTCAAGCAGTAGCTAATTATGCCGGCTAATCGAAGCAACTGACGTGACCATTTGAGGACGAGTCTCCCGCGGCCGCTCCCCACTCTTTCGTCTTTCTCATAATCGTTTCGTGAAGAGATAATGATCAAAGGGTTAAACGTGGCGGCGCCGGCGAACCAAATGACTTTCTGTGCTATGCACATAGGAGAATTTTCTTGGAATTTGAGAGTACTTCAGTCGGACGCAAATCGGATTTTGAGTTGTCATACATTGACCTCAGTTGGCTGACATGGAGAAGAGGGTCAATATACAGGGTTTTAGGAGGAGAAGAATCATGGGTGCAGTTCGGCGACGGGAGGGGGAATTTTGTGCTTTCATGGCTTCACTAGTTGGGTCTACATGATTCACTTTGGTGGAACCTGCGGACACTTTGTAAGCTGGAGCAGGCTCGTCGAGCCTTCATAGTAAAACCTGCAAAACTCAGAAAAGGCTCTCTAATGGGTAGACACTCGATGGGAAGTAGCAGTAGTGCAAAATGCCCTCCCCCCTCCCTCCCGAACTGTCCAGAATGCGTTTGTAGGCCGCCATTCGATTCTGTGATAAAAGCTGTTCTTTAGTAAGTGAAGCCCGCCCGCAGGAGGCCTGGTTGCAGTGACTTCAACGGGAATTGTTTTCTGCGCGGAACTCAGTTTTTCTTTGATATGCTCACAACTTCCGAAGGGCAAAGCCAAGCCGTTATCGACGCTCCGCCAGTGAATACGATGCTTTTAAGGCACGAATCGGGCCACAAAGGGACCACCTCTGAAGCCGCAAATGGACGGTTTCTCTTGTTCTGCGGGTTCATTTCGTAAGATCTTCTTTCAGTACTGAACTGATAACATGTCACGCGAGTAGGCCATAATGCAGAGGTGTTGATGGGAGTAACCAGTGACTCTTGCCGTCGAAACACTGCAAAACAATGACGATGTAGTGGCAGATTGAATGTGTTTTTAATATCACCTTGGGTGACGAGCAATTATCCCAGAAGGAGGTCTTATTGCCGAAGATTACCCTCCGACGGCGCGCGTAAGCGATGCAAAGCCATTTGACTCTGCCTAAATTGGTCGCCCCGTCACATAGCCACGGCATCGCGGAACGCCGCCGCTGGTCTTCAACATCCGCCATGCAGCTTGTCCCTATGCGCAACCATTCACTTCTGATGAGATTAACATGAGAGTCGAGCTCATCTGTGGGAAGGGTGAGATCGATGGAGCTGGTGGCTATGAGGTCAGGACACAGGAAGTACTTGCAAGGGAAATGGGTCAAGTGACGAGTTTGATTGTCGTGGAAAGAAAGCTGGCAACAGTTCTTGTTTCCCTTGTTGCCCTTTAGTCAAGAACTGCCCAGATCGATCTCCTGAGCATCACGCTCATCCAGAGTTTTATGTGATGCCTATTGTCCAATTGCAACATATCTCAAACATCTGCGTCGTTCAAGCCTTGTGTCTTCCTTCCTCTTCCTTCTCCCGCCCCATCATCCAATGACTGGCGAGCGAGCGCTCGTGTTAGTAAAATATGCGCGCGCTTAGGGCGAACCAGGGGGGACCGGTTTTTCAAGAATATTCAGCGCTCATTCAGCTGCAATTCACCGCCGCCGCCAACACACTTAACAAGCCGCCTCGGGTATCATAACGTAAATGATTCTGCGCATGAAAAACGGAAAACGCTAGGGATCTTCTTGTGAAGGTTTGTTGCTCCACGGGATAATAAGCAAACAAAGGGATGTGTAAGCGTTCCAAAGCAAATCGCTGGGGGAACAGGGGAGTCAGCTGAGGAAGCAACTCCGCGATTAAATTGTAATAGCTGGCCGCGTGCTAGGTGACATTGCACGACGACGAGAGTGCGTCAGACGCACGACACCGCACGCCACCGCCGACAACCACACCTCGTGGCCACAGTTCATCCATGACGACGTGGCATTTTACGGGACCTCCCGGAGGGTGAGTCGTGATTATGGTATTCTCGAAATTAGGCCAAATCAGGCCAAGCCACAGCATTGCGGTTCCATTTATCCGATAACCTTCCGCTAATGCACAGTTGACTGAATCCATAAAGTGCAAGCGCCTGCATAACGTACTTTTTCGTAACAGCTCTTCTAAATCATTTTACTTGGCCAGGGTTTTTGTTGCTCAGCGCTATAAAACTAATGAGAGTAGCCTGTTCTCAGTCCAATGATCTCTGGGCAATTTGGCGGCTAATCAGATAACTGTCGTCGTCGCATAGGGACAGCCACGGCGATTTCATGACGTTCCATGATGTGTTCGGAAGCACAAGGCGTATTTATTAGAGATCGGAATACTCCAGCTAATTAATTCGAACATTTCACAATGCAATCTTAATGCAATTATCACTCAGGGTCTCTGAATGAAATCGATCCTAGGGGGAAAAAATCAATACTTCCTTGCAAAAAGGTGTGAACAACGACGAAAAGGCAGGAAATTGGCACTCAGCTCTAACCTCGGTCCCCCCCCCCTTGAAACCTAGGCAAGGCGAAAATGCCTCCTCAACCCTCTTGGTAAGCATCGCTAAAACAACATGAAGGCGGGGAAATATTAAAGGCAGAATTTGCGATGAGCCAGAGAGACGCCGCTGGCGTCGGGGTCGGAAATGGAAAAGTACGCGACAAGAGACTCACTCGTGAATAAAAAAAGCGAAAGAAAGAGTCGAAAACGTTCAAAATCAGGCTTTCCCTGTGCTGAGCGAGGAGCAGAAAATCTCTGTGGTTCTCGGGTGAGAGGCCAGAGAAGAGCGGCGAGGGAGCACGCAAACGAGACAGCCAAACGATAAGGTATCTATCAACGAGGGCGGAGTCACTGTCTTTTAGGTGGAGTCACTTGTACAACCTTGTGCCTTACCACTACTCCCTTATAACTTTTCGCCGCGAAAACCGGTACAAGGTTGTTCGTGGCGGACCGAGCTACCCTCCCACGCCATATTTTCAAGTTCTATAACTGATCGCGGACAGTGCCTTGAAATGTAATATTCTGGCCTAGAGAACGATATCGATGCTAGAAAACTTTGAAGGCTTTTTGTCCGTGCGAGAAGTTCGAGGCTGAACAAGCGGATTGAGTACATGGCCATCACAAGCGATTGCCTGCCTTTTCTTCCTTCGTGCAGTCCGGAAAAACATCACGTATTGCACGTATGACGTCTAGGGTGCCAATGGTGGTTCATTTTTCCTTATCGCCCACTGCAGTGACAGGGAATTTAAAGCTGGTGAAACCGCGGAGGTGGATTACTTTGCGAACATGTTCCTTATTCGGGGCTCTTCGGATGTGTTGCAACTAGCCAAGTATGATGGGGCTCTTGACTGTGTAGAAGTACAAGACCTTTTCAGGTCCAGAAAAGGACGGTCTGCTCAAAAGCTTGACCAATAACGTGGTTTTACTAGTAACAAACCTAGTCGGCATAACGAAATAGAAACACTTGACTCTGTTGAAAAGAAAGTCAGAGAACTCAGAAGTTTGAAAGGAGTAATAGGCTGAAAGATGTTCACAGGGACAGGCTGTCGCCTATCTGCTTGTGGGCATAGCAGCTTAAGATAATATCCTTCACACCCTCTTTAAAGCTTGTGTCTATATCTTGTGAAATCCCGTAAATCCCGAGATGAGGAGAGTGCCGCATGCAATGAAAGGCTTGAAAAGGCTCACCAGGATTAGCAATGCTTACTAAGTCGTTCCTGTAAGTGCTGAGGCATGTCTGCGCTTTAACTTGCAACTGCCCAGAAAAACAGCTCATTTCCCACAAGGGACTCGTTCGCATACCCACTAGACATTTCTGCTGCTTCAATAGCTAGCTCCACTCATCCGCTTCACAAAGGGCAGTTTTCCATATGAAGTATCGTTTTGATGGAATTGAAACGATCGATAATTTGGATCGATGACTACGATTGTGATGGCATGACGCAAGGGGATTGTTTGCTTTGTTGCCGGACTGCGCTTGATCAAACCAAATGCAGCAACGGCAGCGGCGAACAGCGCGCTGCTGATGTCATCGCAGAAGGTGGTAACCAGCTGAGCAGAAGGTACCGTACCACTTGGCAACGGGTCAACTCCGATTCTCAGTGACCTGGGGAAGGTCTTGGAGTAGCAGATTCATGCAATAGAGAACTTCGTATTATAACTGCCCTTTCAACTGATGTATGTGGTCTTTTGAAATGATCAAGAGGTCTATGTGAGTTTAGTGTGATGTCGGGTCGTCTTCGCTGCGTTGTTTTTCAGTCTCATATGTTTTAGCACGACAAAAGCGCCGATGGAGAGTGTTTGACGAGGCGAGAGGCGTTGAGAGCCTGATGGCGCTAGCGATGGCCCACGAGAGGGTGCAGACATTCCACAGCTCACACAAAACCTACAATGACCATCCGGCGCGTAATTGCATTCGAAAGTGAATCGGCGCATGAGAAACGGGGCGGAGCCGACGAGGAAACGGGGGGAACATGAAGACAAGTTCGCACCGGGGAGAAAAAACAACTATTACCACCATAACCGTTACTAATCTTCTAGTTTACGACTTAACAGTAGCGCAATGTTTAGAGATACCTCGGTATATACTGCGGTGGACAGGAACCCATCCACGTCAGCTAACCATATTTAATGCATAACACAGGGGTTGAGATTCCTGCGGGGGACAGGGGAACGCAGCAAGTCTCCCGGTGAGGCTATCCGGCCACGTTAGGTTTTCGCCACTCAATGAGATCATCAGCGTGGTTCCAAGATCTACTTTAATTATGCACGGGGACCCTGTAGATGTTTTATCAATTGTTCTACATTCGAAATCTCTGAGATGTGGTAGGCGTGGCTGCGTGCTTCAGCTAAACGTACGGCTGTGCTTTTGGGGAAATATTTTCATTTCGCGACCAATTGCTCGGTCTGCTGTCTCTGTCGAACACAGAACAAGATGACTGTTCATCCATCCGCTTGGAAATGTCCCACTAATAGCTCCTCCTATACCTGCTCGTCAGTATGCCAACGCCTACTCTCGGCCCCAAGGATAAGGAGTGACATAGCTTACTCAATTGTCACCGCCCGTGAACCTTTGAGAGCGCTGTTTCAGAAAAAGTACATAATTCTTCTGGGGTTACACTTTCCGAAAACTCTTTGACCCAATGACCTCCGTTGAAAATGCATCAGATTTTTTATAATTTCCAATCTAGCAAAACTCAGTAGCTGAGAAGATCAGTAGTAACTTTATATTCGACCATTTTACTTGCCTTCCACGGCGAGGATACGCTTGTCCGACCTATCGGCTGAGATTGCACAAACTATGAAGTTCTGCTGAGTGAAGTCTGCCTGGAACCGCTAGTCAGTCTCATGGGGCAGGTATCTCTGCTCTATTAAATCTCCGCTTTAGAGTATATTTGTGTGTCGGGGTCCAGGGTCAAGCATGGCGGCAAGGTAAGACTAAAAACGCCCCCCCCCCCCCCCCTCATCCTCACCCAGTCGACCCAAAACGATTCCTTCGTTGTGCGATTTAAACGGCGTATGCCTTGATCTTAGAGTGGTACGTTGCCCTCATCTGCTTTAAGACTCCGACCGAATGATCACTTCTTCAGTTGTCTCTTTTACATCACTTTTGTCAATAATTTGCAATTGAAATTATTTGCTGCAAAAAAAAAAAAGCACTGCCCCTTTTGCGGGTGCTGGATCTGAGAACGTGAAGGACTCTTACTGCTATATACATATAGCCGGCGGTCTCGCGCATGTCCAATAAAAGCCGACGGTAATGGGCTGTTTTGTGACGCGCAACGCGACGGTCTGTTCTTAACGTCATTGACTTGATAAGCGACAGCAGGACACAACTTATAATAAAAACTCTAAGTCACCGGTCTCGCAATAACGTGCTTAGCGATCAAGCGCGGTAAGAAACGCTCTCATCAAGATAAACCTCTGTTTTGTCTAAAAAGTACATCTACTCACGGCCAAGGGATATGCGAATTATTCAAGCCGATTCCAGCGAGAGACCGACCGAGGTTCTAATACTGTCGTCTTGCTGCGAAACGCCACCCTGTTGCGTCTCGCGCCAAGCGCCAATTGAACCCATCCTATACCCATTCTACGTCTATACCCACACTGCTCAGTCGCTTTAAAACTTAACATGTATGTCCATGGGTGTGGATAGCGCTGCTCTCCGTCACAGGACACATTCCATCGTTCGGCGATTTCCCCAAACAATGATGTGTCCCCTGTACACGAGACACAGGGCTATCATCCCATACTCGCAGGGGAGGACGACGGACACTTGATCGCCGGGGCGAGGGGACGTCTTGTGGAATGCTTTTTGATAGTTTGATTTTTTTTTGTTCACGGAGGCTATACATCGGGCGCGGGCGCAGCGCTGTAAAGGTCGAACCCTTTTGGAGTCTTGCGCGGTTTTCTCTGCTGTTTTCAGGTGTTGCTATATGCCCGCGCCCTCTTCCCTCCCCACCTCTCCCTCAACCCTCGACAGCAAAACTTTGGGAAAAAGTAGAAAATATAAAAAGTTTTGGGGCATTCCGAAAAATTTGGCAAAAAAATGGGGGAATCTAAGAAAGTGGAGGTAGGATTAGACGGGGGGGGGGGTGGGGCATATCAAGCCAACCTTTAGCGGGGATTTGACCAAAATCTTCAATCAATGATGTGCCCTGGTCTCGTATCTGTATCATGTGGGCCAGATACGCATCCATATGTCGCTACGTCTTAATGAAGTAGAAGATGAATCGCGCGTCGAACGCACTTGTTAACCACTTACGACAGCCCTTTATCCGTTTCGGAGAGGATTCGGGAAGGGGGGAGCGGAACGAGAGCTCAAGAAAATCGGCTATAAAAAGCTCTTTGATAGTAATCCAGCTTACTCCTATTATTTACAGCCGTGCCTTTACTGTGGTTTTTGACCCGTGATTTTCCGGGTGATAGATCTCAAACGCAGTATGTTCACTCATTAAATCAACGGGCTCGCTTTCACCCGTGAGTCTGCACAGACGCATGCTCAGCCTAGTGGAAACTAATACAGTGGGTCGTTTTCTCACAGAAAGCTCTCATCGGCTGCACAGGACCTTATTTAAGTCCTGACCTGTCCTAACAACAAGGGCACATCATTAGTTTAGGACTTCGGTCGAGTCCACACGACCCCACCCCTTGGTTCCCCTTTGAAAGGATCGAGCTGTCTAGTGTGGAAGGGGGGGGGGGGTATATATGTAGCACAATAGCAGCATAAGTAACATGAAACGGGAGAAAACTGCGTGCAAAATACTATCCCGCCCCCTTTCCCAACAACGAGCAAATACGACCTTCCTCTTACAGTGTCAGTGAAACAAGAAAAATAACAAAAAAAAGTTTTCCTAGACCAAATACGACCCTTTCCCCCTCTCCCAGCGACCAGCTACGGCCCCCTGTTTGGGGTTTCTCGATAACTATGTGCCCTGGCAAATAGGATCTCCCCTTATAGCGTCCGTGAAACTAGAAAAAAACAACCATCAAAAAAAATCTTAGGTCGAATACGATTCCCTCCGCCCATCGCCTGTTAGGAAATCCCCACGATAATGTGCCCTGGTAACAAACGACCTCTCTCTCTATTCAGCGCTGGTCGCCATCAGAAAGCATGCTCATAAATACTTCGTATCCTATTTCGGTGAATTAATGAGGCGATTTGGTTGAGACTGACGTACATGAACGACGCATTTTAGTGGGCATTTGCAGACGGAGGGGCAGACGTCAGAATCCACGCCAGCAGTAGCCAAGAAGACGTAATATCACCTTGGGTGCAATGACTAGACACTCCCAAGGAATTCTACTGGTAAATAGAGAGGATCATCCCCGTTCTCCCGTTCAGCTCCCCTCCCGGGATACATGTGTCTCTCACGCAGTGACGATGTCATGTGACAATGTACATTACTGTGACATTCACATGATTTTCAGCGGGCATGGGAAGGAAATGACAGGCAAAAAGGGGTTCTTTTACCCCTTGAGATGTTTGAGAGCTATTTACCCTCAAACGAGAATGTTGTGGATAAATGCTTTTCGAGTTCTTTGGCTTTCAAGTGTATTTACAGCAAAGTCGACGATCTCGGCTTCGAGTGTCCTTGGAGTGACGATAAACTCAACGAGGCGACAAAACGGCAACGGAGTGGAGACGTGATTATGCCAAATTCTGGGCCGATTATTTCCCCGTTGTTGTGCGAAGACGAAAACGTTGGGAAAGAGCTGATCCACGGCGTAATCCAAGCACTCGTAAGTCATTTATCATCGTAAATATAAACGAAACAACTGCTTGCACTATTCACTGCGGCAAAAAATCGTGGGCGGGGCTGGAAAGTGGAGCGGCAGCCGAATGCTATAAAACGGGGTCGGTTCTATCTCGAACCGGACTTTGATCGAACAAAGCTAGGAAGTGACTTCTCTGTTACTTCGTTTTATGTGTAACCAGGGAGGCCCTTCAGTAAGCGTTTTCTGAACAATTTTCAGCGCTGAAAACGACCCCTTCGAAATTCCTACGTGAAGCTGTTCATTCAGTAGTGACTTCAGGGAGAGAAGCGCTGACAAAGTGGTTCATAGTCCAACTTTTCAAAAAGAAAATTTAGCCCTAGCGAGTCCCCATTCATGCTAATTTATGCCCGAATTTTGCTTCCCAAACGAAAATCCAATAACGTGCAACTATGGATGGTACAAAAGCCACGTAAAAAGGTCAAGGCTCTCGGTGTTGATCAGGGTTTTTTTCAAACCCGCTATGCCTTCTCCGTCGATTTATATGTAATGGCGCTTTAGATAGTATGATGGTCTTCACAGTGGCGCAGCGAGTACAAACCAGTTTTTTTGCTCTCATAGAAGTTTAGTGCTACGATCATAAAGTCCTGAACTTTTTTGTTTTCACAGCTACACCCTTGTGTCAGGGCTAGTCAAGAGAAACTGGGGTCACTATGTAGGTAGTCCAACAGGTACATCACTGAGCTTTGGTCGAGTCCGTACGACCCCTCCCCCTTAGAAAGTGGCTTCGTAGAGCTCCCCCTACTTCCCTCCTCTGATTTATCGAGCTGTTGAGGCCGGTATGAATAGCACATGTGAAATGGGAAAAGCCACGAGAAACCAATCCCCCCTTTCCCATCCTACCTACTACTTTCTTGAATTTTCCCAACTTCCCTAAAGTTTTCTCCAAGTTTTTCCAAAGTTTCTCCGAATTTTTCCTGTGTCTTTCCCAAAACTTCGCTCTCGAGGAAGGAGGGGGGAATACATAGCTTTTCTGAAACAAGAAATCGCGAAAAGTCAACAAAGAGAAAGAAATTTTCCCCAACGCCGTCGCGGATTTTCTCCAGGAGGCAAACGCAACCCCTCTCCTTTTACCCCCCCCCGTAATGTCGGGAAATGCCCAACGATTATGTAACTTGAGTCCGATATACAAGCGAATAAAAAGATCTTTTAAGCACATTTAGTACCGAGCTACTAACTGCAGGAAGATAGACGGCCTGGGTGGCGCGGGTAAGAGCCAATGTGCGATTTGGTTTCCAAATCGTGATAAGCAGTGCTATCTCCAATAGACCACTTCTGTCAATCGTAAAATCCCCTTTCCAAAGAACTTTGCTCCCCCCCCCTCCCACGCTCGTCTTCCCCTTTTCATGTCGCTCTTTGAGGCTCTGCTAAGGAAGAATGAGTCTATTTCTATGTTCCATGCACTTCACCCCAATGGTGCGGAAAGAGTCTTGAAAAAGGCCCCAGGTCGTGGACGACATCGCTGATAACGATCACTGTGGTAGTGATGTGGATGCGAAGACCACCTGAAAAGAATTAGCGACGAATGTTTTTGAATTTTTCATGAATTTCGGTAAAAAAGTAGCTTTGTAATGGTTTTTTCACGTGCACAGGTGCATCTAAAAGTGCTACCATTCCGGCGGCTATCAATCTTTGTGAACCGTTGCGCTCGCCGCGAACTCATTTAGGGGTTCGTCATCGCGCCGTCCCATCGCCACTCTACCTATTCAACGAAACTCGTTGCTTTTCTTATCGCAGCACATGGGGGCGATGGATTGGAGGAATGGCGGGGGGTGAGAGTCGGATCGCGTGTGGAATGGCGCATACACCACCAACACCCCGGGGACCACTTCTAAAAATGTCTAAATGTGTATTGCATGAGAGCGAGCACACATGTACGTGAAGAGAACGACATCCAATAGATAATAAAATCAGATGGGAGCTAATTATCAGTCTGACGTGGATCTGATGAGGGCGGTGCACGTTTGTTTGCTTCATGGCCAATTACTTTGTCAGCTGTTTGGAACAGATCATCAAGGAGCAGCAATAAAAAACTAATTTTTCAAATCCTCGCTCGAACCGCGAAAGTCCTAAAAGTGCAATTCCCATGGAGAATTCACTTTTGCTCGTCGAATCGAAGCGATTTATGGGCGCAAGTGTTCCCAGGTTGTGGCAGCGGTGTTGTTGTTGACGCAAGAGATTGCGCTCCGCTAATGAGGTTTGCGTTATGTTGTCGTCGATTAGGTCGTTGGCCGCGGGACCGTTGCGTTCGAACTCATCGGACAGGCGTCACACAATGATAGAAACGACTTATTACAATGAGATTTAGCGTCATCGCCGTATCGCACAAAGCTCGTCCTCAGATCCCAATGTTTGCTGAGCGGTGCGAGACGGTCAACAAACGCGACCAACGACCCGCCACTGCCGCCGCCTCGTAACTATGTTTGCTGGCAATCGCCGCACATCAAATGTCAAACCACTGCTGGAGCAATGGGCTGACGTCGGTTTGGGAACACCATAAACTGCCGCCTTTGATTATGCATAGGATTGGTAGCATATCTGCCCACGGTTCCTGAAGCATTATCCTTAGCTAGTTCGACCATGGCCTATTTCCGCCGTGGAATAGCTGGCAATGAAATGGAACCCTCGACACGGCTTCAGCGCGGTTTTTTCAAGGCACTGCATCACCTCTCAGGAATCTTTGCCAAACACGATCGTTCCAGAGTTTCTCCCTTGGTAAAACCACCTTTGCCATCCTACTTACTATCTTCCCAACTTACCCCGCACTTTGGAAGGGCAGTCACCTGATACGACCCCCTACTGCCTTCCCCTGATGTGATCGAGCTGGCGGGTGAGGGGAGGGGTATGTAGCACATGTGGAACAGGAAAAACCACAAAAACAAACAGCTAGGCGAAAATTTTCTCCTAACGTCGAAATTTCCCTCAGAGGACAAATGCGAGCCCACCACCCAAGCAGCGACCACATACGCCCCCTACTGCGGAATCTCCAGCGATGGTGTGCGCTGCCGGTGCCACATAGCACATGACTAGCTGGAGATTTTGGTCGAGCCCGTACGAACCATCCCCCCCCCCTTAATTAGGGGGTTGGTACGACCCCCCTCCTTTCTCATCCTACCTACCTTGTCTTAGATTTTCAACAACTTTTTTCAAAAGGGCAGAAGGGGATACGGCCCCTCCCTCCCTGCCACAAGACGGGCTAATACAGCCCCCTCCGCCGGTTTATGAACTAGAACATGTATTGTCAGTGTACAATTGTCGAAATTGTACTTAAGAGTAATTAATGAGTAGAGAACACTAGAAAAACGGAGTTGAATGAGTGATGTCTGCTGGCTTACAGTCACTTCACTTCTCAAGTATGCACTGGGTAAAATGTAATGTGACCGGGCTGCAATGGTTTTCTAAGGCTATTCCGGGCAGGGAATGATTGCGCTATGGGTTCCGGCTTTGTGAAGGACGAGTTGAAGGTGGCGTTCTAATGACAGCGGTCGTATAACAGTGGCCTACACCGTACTCCTTCTGGCGTTTTATCGGGAAAGCAATTGGAGAGTTATTTGCAGGAATGTCTCTTATTCAGGTCGCTAAGCTCATATTAGTTTACTCGACGTTGACGCAAGCTTTTAGAGAGTGATTGGCATCTTGTTCCACATAAGTAGCACAGAGGGTCGATTAGAGCGCATACAGGCCGCTATCTGTTACACTAGAGCGTTAATATTTCGGCTGGATGTGAGTATGACTTCGACGGAAATCGAATGATTCTGCCTAATCCTGGTCGGAGTAGAGAGATTGCCAAGTAAGGGCTTTAGGCGAGTTGTTATAGGAGCTTCCAAGAACAACAGTTTCTGCGAAGTTAGATTACACGCTGCTGCAGGACATCGTGAGCGTCGTTAAACGTTGAGCCTTTCTGCGGCGTAACAACGAAGAGTTTCATCCACTCAGTCTCAGTGTTTATCGTACTGGTAAACGCGAAATTTTCTACTTTCGAACTGCAGATAAAATCGCAATATTGTGCGACTTCCTCGAGATTCTCTCCTGTGATGGCTGCGAAACCAGGACACCCATTCTCGCCGGTTTCCGTTTGAGCGTGCGTAACGGAAGTCAAGCGATATATTTGGGCTCAAATCGGCGACGAGGGGGTGGGTCATTGCACTTTTGCTACTTCCCACCGATTGTCGAGTTATCGATAGCCATTTCATGAGTTTACAAGAGTTTACAGGTCTTACCAGGTGGCTTGGCTAGCTTGCTCCAGCTTCACAAGGATTGATAGGCCTCACCAGAGTGAGACTTGTAAACCGGAACTAGTGGAGCCACGAAAGTGCCTAATGCCTTCCCCCATACCTCGTTGCCAAACTGCCCCATATTTGTTCCCAGACTCAGAACGGCTTCTGATTTCGAACTCTTCCAATGAGTTCGTTTTGTCTCAGTTGACAATGGAACACGTTTTCTGAAATCCAGGAGCTCAGTTCTAGTGGATGTTTTGCCACCCCCCCCCCTCCGCCCAGCCTACTCCTGAAATGCGGAAACTCAGAGCTAGCAATCCATCTCCAGCATCTGCAGATCGCGTCCTTCGCTTTTTACTTGATAAGTCATGCAACGAGATGAAACGGAATGTTAGATAGGCGCATGCTAAATAAGTTGAAAAGTCACAAGTCGGCTGATGGGGGAGGTGGTGGGGTATCTAAAAGACTTTTTGTCATAATGGAAGTGCACAAGTGCACTGGCTGTTCTCCTAACCCACAAAGAAAGGTGATCTCCGGGTGGGTGAACCAATTTCTTCAGGGGACAGGAGGGTATAGCACTGGGGCAATCTGAGTTTTGGAAGAAATTCCTTCAAGTGCCCCTCCCTCTTTTTAGGTTCTGCCGTTCCTGCAGGCCTTGTTGTGTGAGAATAATTTTACTTGATTCCTTTTGGTTAGTGTAGGAAACCGGAATGGAATGATTCCTAATCTTTCATCAATTTCAGTGCAAAGGTTCATCTACAAAGGAATTCCGGCTCCACTGCGAAAAGAGGTGAGCGATTACAAGGTGCGACGGTTGCGCGGTGGGTAGTTCTCGTGGCCATAATGACCCGTTCATATGATCGTTACGATACGCGCGACCACCTAGACACTGAGACTATGCAAACACCACGCGGGACCCCTTCTGTGTACACGTTTTCTCATTTTTTTGCAAAAAAAACAAAAAATGCGCTAGTGAAAAGCTGGAAAGCTGTTCATATTTTGATGAGGGAATTATGTGTTGCTAATAGTGGGCAGAAGGGCTGCTCGTAGCAACGGCTGTGGCGGCGGCGAACAATAATCGTACCATTCATTATCTCTTCTATCGACGCACATTTCTGGTTCTTCCTCTCGTCTCATAACTGGCAATTAGTCATCGGGGATGAGGTCAAGAGCTGCGAAATTGGAAACAGGCACTTGTAAGAAACTGGGTTATTCAGACTGTTAAAGCAAACATTACGCAAACATCTCGCCAACGTATGATAACAGAGAAGAAAGCGACGATTTGGAGAGGGTATAAAGAGCGCTGTTCCGTTCTTATCGCAACCTGTCACTATCGGCCATGGGAACGGGATCCAACAGTTCACATAGTCAGTGCTATCAGCACTGAGACGAAATGGCTGCGATTTGGCTGAAACGGGAGCTAGGCATCTCTAATGCTTCCGTAAGTGAGGTGAGAGTAGGGAGCGGCATTAGGCACTCGAAAGAGACTAGATAACACTTTTCGCTACCGTATTCTCGTTGTAATGCTATGCATGGCCCTTAATTGATACCTGTACATTATCGATATTTCTTGTGGTTCGCAACCAACAGATGTTGGGCGTGACCTTGCCTGATACTTAGAGGTCGCGGCCAGGTATAACAGCCATTCACCAAAGCACACCTTTTCCTTTGATCTCTGTCAGCTGAATGAGCCCAAAAGAGCAGTGGTGGTCTCCGTGATGGACCCTGTACAAGCCCCTTCTCACTTTCATGATCCCATTGAGTGGACAGCCGCGTAATAGACCGACCTAGAGATAGGAAGAAGTGACAGCTTTCAATAGCTAAGTTTGTTCACCATGGGTCACCTACCAACGCGCTAACTCGCAGACTTCAGAATTGCTTCATGAGAGCTGCCATAACGTAATAGGATCCCGCTTTTCGATTTTACTTCATTGGGGCATAGAGCGAGCTCAAGCTAAAAAGGGCGGCAGATGTTTTGTAGGCAAAT
>MU912194.1:20806-68823 GCA_036418165.1 Cooperia oncophora | reverse complement strand
ACCCTCACTTAGGATGTTCGCAATGTCTTTTGGTTTTTTTTTCTTCCCTAATGAGTCATTTACTGACTAAAGGTCCTTTATTGAAGATCACTACCCCCCCCCCAATGTGCCATCGTGGGGGTTGACTTCAAGTCGAGGGTGTAAACAACACCGACATTATGGCCGAAACAACAATTACGTCGGATAGATACGTATCAAATCTTCTTGACGAATCCTCGAAAACACCGATTGCACTCCAATTCGTTGCGGATGAAGGGGCGTTTCAGGCAGTATGAGTGTCCCACGGCACAACCCGTTCTCTGCCGGTTGTAGAAGGGAGTATGCGGCAACAGCCTTGTTACTTGTTCGCTTCAACAACGGGTTGAAGGGGTTCGGCAACACAAACTCGTCCTGCCGCCCCTTCGTCCGCAGCGAACTAGACTCTGAGTCGGTTACGTCGAAAAACCATAGGCTAACGGCGTTCGGACGCGCTGAGTTTTGGCTGGGAGCTCATTTTTAAAGTGCCTAATCACCTAATCTGCTGAAAACCTGTGTTCACAAATGTGACATCCATTTTGGCGCTGGCACTAATGGGGAACACTACGATTATAGTGTAGTTCGCTGCGGACGGTTGGGCGTGTCAGACGGGATGAGTTTGGCGCGGTGCCGAACCCGTGTTCCACCAGCCGTTAAAGCGAGCAAATGATATGACTGTATCATATCGTTTCTTATTACTCGTCTCCTACCACTTATTGTCGCATGCGCTCTTCAACAAGAAGGCAGAGAACGGCTTTGACGGGGTGGCACACTCATACTGACTATGAGTGCGCCCAAAAGTCCTCACCGAACTAGAGTGTATCTACAGCTTTAGAAGAGGGCAGATAATCCTAACGTTCTCAATTAGCACAACCGGTGAGAATGAACGTCATAGTCATAATCAGGATGTTAGGTAACTCTATATACAAGTTTTCAGAGGATTTGGTGATTTAGGCACTTTAAAAAGGGGCTCGGAGTCAAAAGTCAGCGCATCCGAACCAGTGCACATCGTTGTTGGGGAGTCAACAATAGGAGGGACGTATTTGATCGCCAGGGGGAGAGGGGGTCGTAGGGGTGAGAAAAATTCATTTTGATAGTTGATTTTTCTCGCTTCATGGGGTCGTATTTGATCAAGTTTTTGGGAAAGGGGGGGGGGTCTAGTCGTACGTAGTAGCGTCGTATTTACGTTCTGGCGTTGCAGGAGTGGTTTTGTGATTTTCCTGTTTCATGCGTACTATTCCCCCCCCGACGGTTCAAGGGGCCGCGTGGGGGGGCCAAAAAAGAGGGGGGGTCGTATAGAGTCGACTAAAATCCCCAACCAATGATGTGCCCTGACCCAAACGGCATTAGCTACGAACGCCGCCTCAGGCCCAGTCAACCGAAGTGTTCATGCGTTCAGTCCCTCCCACCGATTCTCCGATTCAGAACGTACAGTGCGCGATGCCAGTCAATCAAGGCTTCTCATCCATTCTCCAATTTCGCACATATGGCCCTAGGGATCAAGCGCACGTTGATTGGCCGATTCGCACCTGGCAATCGAAAGTGTCGCGGTCGGCCGACGCGGCAAACATCACATGCATATTGATTGTTACGCCTATGCGTATCTCCGTTCTTGCTCGTCCACTTCATTCCTTTCTCCACGTTTCACGGTATTTTCACCAAGGAGCAGGTTGAAGTTACTTTACACGTCGCTTCAGTTTTTACCCGAGCTAGGAACGGGACCCTACATGAGTCGAGGAAGGTTTATCATGTGCACTTCTTCATCTCTTAGGTGTCATTAGTCTCTTGACTATATCTCACTACTTAACTCGTTGATGATTACTGTTCGCAGTCTTTAATTGTGTTATTATAGCCCTAACTTTTGTATACGGGTGACAAGAATGTGCGCAGTTTGAGGGTTTCGTAACGCTTGGTCGTGCAGTCACTGTCGCCTAAACCTACACCCGGAGAAAAGGCCGGTCGAGTTTTACGGGCGTAAATCGTCCACTTCGTTGTGGGACCACGCATCACTTTAACTTCATTTGAATTAGGATACTTCAGTAGGTGCGGTTTCTTGCCCAGAAATCCGCTTTTGTGCGTGATTATAGGTAATATTTAACTGCTTCTGCTTCGATTAGGAATTACATGAAATCTAGGATGCAGCCGGATTAGCGCACCAACAGCATTTTCGGCTTTTTAGGGACTACATCCCACTGCATTTTTAGAAGTTCTGCCACTCAGCAATGGATTTCAGCGCAGGAAGATATCTTATCTCCGGTATTCTGTGCACACAACCGCTGTCATGAGAGCTGTCTGTTAGATATTTGATGCTAGATTGTCGGCGGACAGAAATTTCCGTTTGACATGTGTGTTTGAATACACGGCACTATTAAAATGTTCCTTGCCCAAAACTCAAGAAAAAAAATTTCTTCGCTGAAACTTAGTCTATAGATGTTATTCGATGTCGTGGTCACGCACGAATAGGACATTCATTTTTGGCGCCAATAATTTCTCGCCAAATTCATGCAAACTTGTATTACAGAGTTAACTGACATCCTGAGCACGAGCCATGACTTTTATTTTTGACGCTTGGCGCCATTAGGCGCCAATTTGGCGCTACACTTTTCTTCCTAAAATCGATAAAAACCTGATAATGGGTTGTTTTGCCTGATCGTGAGTATTGGCATTTAGTTCTCCATACCAGCGCCATTTAGTGTTCTGCTGAGGCTGATGGGAAAAGGCAGTGATTCCCCTCCAGGGCTCAGTCCTAGCGAAGCGGTGGATGACCGTAGTGTTCCTACGTTACGCCGGCGAAAAGAATGAATGTCATATTCGTAAACAGGATGTCAAATAACCTCCGTATACAAGTTTTCATCGATTTTGGTAGGTTTAGAGTGGCGCCTGCGCCCTTGTAGCGCGGGGCGCCAGGCTTTCTTGGCCCAATTGGATGTGATATTTACGTGTTCAGGGTGTCAAACTCCCCTAGAAACAAGTTTCAGTAAAATTTGGTAATCGAGTATTTTGACGCGGGCGTCAGGCAGTTTCGGGTGAAGCGGAGTGAGATTCGTGTTCAGGAGGTCGACGTACCCTACGAGCCAATTTTCAGCCAAATCTGCCCTGGTAGAAAAAGTCGGTAAAAATCGGCCTGATTCCGCAGACTGGGCAATAGTGCAAAAAGCACTCTTATTGAAAGTATCCTAATTCAACATGAAGTCAAAGGGACACGTGGTCCCAACGAAGTGGACGACTCGCACCTGTAAACTCGTTCGGCATTTTTTCCGGGTGTAGGTTTAGGCGACAGTGCAGGTCATCTCTACTAACGACTTCTGATAGCTCTCCAGCATTTATTTCTTTACGAAGAATATTCAGGAGCTAGTGTATTATACTGGACATCTCGTTAATAACCGTTGCCACACGGTACCTCTGTTTTTTTTTCCGAAAAATGTTTAAAGCAATCGGTATAGGAAGATGCAAAGAAACGACACTGAGCTAGATGAATGATTGGCTGGAGCCCAGGGAAAAAGTTGAACTGTGAACGGCTGCTGAGTGATTGAATTTGATTTCGGAAAGGATGGTAGGTCGAATGGCCATTTGAAATGAAATGTATACCGGCTGAAAGGTCTTCGGACGGGAATTACGGAACCGTGTTCCATATGTGCTGCGGACCTCCCAGAAAGAAGTTACGGCAGCTTTTTTGGGGGAGAATCACTACAAATTGGCGGCGTAAGGCTGTCGAGATCGTGGCCAGCATGGCCGATGGACACGTCGTAGGGCTCACCGGTGCGTAGGCGAGGGTTTGGATCCCTGATGCGTGTGGACTTTTGCACTTCTGTCGAAAGTGGTCCCTTTGCACTTCAAAGCTATTTTGCGTAACACTTGTCCCTGATAACGTCGTGATGTAATGATTCTGAACTGATGGAGCCATTGCGAACGCGATTTCATGGAGATCACCTCAGGCTGAAAAGATTGTCACACGAGCCGAAAACTCTCAGCAGATACGAAAACTCTTTGAGATAGACATAATTCAACATTATGCCACTGGTGAATGAAGCTTCTTGCCATCCGCGATCTTCAGCAGGCATTGCCACATCAACGCCACTTCATATGGAAGCATTTTCCCCTCACTATAATCATCTTCCTGCACAACTTCGTTCGTTTTCCGGTCATGTCGTTTGGAGAAATTCACTTGAAGGCAAAATCTTTCTTTGGAGTGCACTTTTGTTGTATATGCTCTTCAAATCAAAGAAAGAGGAAGACAACAGCCAAGTGTTTTCTACTGAATGGTTCGCAATGGTTCCATCAGTTCAGAATCATTACATCACGACGTTATCATGGACAAGTGTTATGCACAATGGCTTTGAAGTGCACAGGGGCCACTTTCGAAAAAATGCAAAAGAGCACACGCATCAAGGATTCAAACCCTCCACCACGCGTCCGTGAGCCCTACAACGTATCCCTTCGGCCATGCTGCCACGATCTCGACAGCCTTACGCCGACAATTTGTAGTGATTCTCCCCCAAAAAAAGAACCGTAACTTTTTCCTGGGAGGTCCGCAGCAGATATGGAACGCGGTTTCGTTATTCCCGTCCGAAGACCTTTCAGCCGGTATACATTTCATTTCAAATGGCCACTTCGACCTACCATCCTTCCCTTGTTAGTGCAACACAACCCTGTCCCTGAGCTCCCTCCCCTATACTTTTATTCCCATCTATTATTTTTGTTAATAAACGCAGAGCAAATCAAAATTTTCAAAACTTTTCGGACACTCTAACAGCTCATTTTGCGTACTTCCATAAGCCGTAACCTCACATCAAACTCATCTTCACGCTAACGTAGGAGGGGCCATCAGCTGACGCGAATCTCGGTGTCATGTGCCTCGGGAGGACTGTAGAGCGAGGGTTCAGAGTGCGTTCATACTTCGCAATAGCGTTTGAGCGTCTTCCAGAGCTTTTTAGCGAATTGAGCGTTCACCACCGTTCGAGCCTTTACCAGCGTCTTTGGTGACTAGGTAAGTATAGGATCGATCTAGCGCGCTCTGAGCGTCTCCCAGCGTTTTCAGTGGTAATCGATACCTATACTTTCCTAGTCAGTCAGAAGCTCAAATGCTTGGACCAGGGCACACGGTTGTTGGGGAATCGCCAAACGGGGGGGGGGGGGGTTGGCGCCAGGAGGGAGGTCGTATTTAGGCTGAGAAAAATTTATTTTGATAGTTGTTTTTTTCCTTCACAGACACGGACGTTGTAAAAACGGGGGGGGGGCGTGTTTACTTTTTGGACTTCCAGGAGTGGTGGTTGACTTTTTGTGATTTTTTTTCACATTCGCTACGAGTAGACGTAATGTTGTTAGCCTCAACGTTAGATCGCCGGAACAAACTAGTAAAATCAATAAGCTTGAAAAAAAATCAAATAGAACCATTAAACTGACGTCAGTATTGTGCACATGTGAAACCGGTGCGCAGTAAAGCGCGGCCACGCTGCTGCGTGACATGTCTGCTCGACGAGACAGCCGCGCGCGACTCCAGTCGTGAGGCTGCGTTCATACCGTGCGACGGCGTCGTCGACGTCGACGATTTCGACGAAAGAGGCGAAACCGACGACTAGTTCCGGGAGATTGTATACGTATCGATCCGACGTAACGGACGAAACCGACTATTTCGACGAAAGCGACTAAAGCGACGACTACTTCACGAAGATTACATACCTATCGATTCGACGAACGAAACCGACGAAAGCGACGATTTCGACGAAAGTGAAACCGGCGAAAGTGACGAAACCGGCGAAAGCGACGAAAGTGGTGAAAGCGACGAAAGTGGCGAAAGCGGCAAAGTGGCGAAACGACGACTACTTCGCGAACATTAGATACGTATTGATTATCGAAAACGACGAAACTGACGATTTCGGCGACTGTGCCAAGAATCAGCTTTTCGTAGATGGTTTTCCCCCACAACATTTTTCACATCCTATTTACATCCTTTTCTGTTTGTAAACAATTTCCCCATCTCCTTCCATCCTCTTCGGTGACCTTACAACGTATCTTCTTCATTTTCGAGAGAAATACTATGACATCGATTCCACGTGGCTTGCGTGGAATCGATGTGGTTCCCGGTGTATATAGGTTGGAAGGAAAGTCCTGTCAGTGTTTTTTGAAAAACTCACAGTTTTTGATTCTCGATGCTCGTACAAAACGTAACATGCTATGCTTGTAGGACACTTGGGAGCTTTCCTTTAAGAGTCGTGTGAGGGCGCCTGATCTTCCATGGGTTTATTACGATGTCACTTTCACAGAAGTATCTTCAAGTCATCATCTTCTATCAGTGGCCCCGCAGCGAGCCACAGCAGCTGTCCTTGACTCAACAGTACATTGAGGGAGGACACCATTACCGGCAGGATCGTTCACTTTTAGTTCACTCGCTTCGTATTCATACCTTGGCCGATGGCACGCTGTGCACCCGGGTAAAATTTTTGATTGATGATTTTCTCGATTACTACATATAAACTGTGGATTATATATACTGGCAACCACATCGATTCCACGTAAGCCACTGGAATCAATGTCATGGTATTTCTCTCGAAAATGAAGAAGATAGGTTGTAAGATCACTCAAGAGGATGGAAGGATAGGGAAATCATTTACAAACCGAAAAGGATGTAAATAGTATGTGAAAAATGTTGTGGGGAAAACCATCTACGAAAAGCTAATTCTTGGCACAGTCGCCGAAATCGTCAGTTTCGTCGTTTTCGATAATCAAGACGTATCTAATGTTCGCAAAGTAGTCGTCGGTTTAGCCACTTTCGCCAGTTTCGTCGCTTTCGTCGAAATCGTCGCTTTCGCCTCTTTCATCGCTTTCGTCGAAATCGTCGCTTTAGTCGGTTTCGTCGTTACGTCGAATCGATACATATATATTCTTCGCGAATTAGTCGTCGAAATCGTCGATTTAGAGCGCGTTTCAGACTTCGCGATCGCGCGATCCATCGCGCTACTGTGGGTGAAATTACAACCGGGAGGGAGTCATGTTCGCTTCATGTTTATTGTTCCTCGTTCTTTTTCCTTTTCCTTCTATTCTTCCTTTGTGTACGTAACGCCTCCTAGTTTAAGGAACGTTTCGAAATATCTTTAAGTTATTTATTGTTTCCTATGAAAAATAACACTAAATATAAAGTAAAAGGATAAAGTCTTCGCCGTTAATCATCCCTTTGTGGGATTGCGGCCACGCATTTCTACTTCCATTCAGAATCGTAGTGGCTTATTGAATGCGATGTGGCCTATAGCAATGACTTGCGGGGGCCAGCCGAATGTAGCAAGTCAGTGTTCTTATCCTCCCAGACGAATGTCGGTTACAATTTACGGGCTCCCCGGAGGGTAGAAGGCTTTTGGTTAGAACTGGGCGCGTGGTCGACACTGCGGATTCGAACCCAGAAGCCGCGCGAGGTGGTTACAGCGCGCCACTGTCACTACACCACCTCCGCTCGCAACATAAATATACAGTATTGCTAATTTATATATCTGAATTTGCATCTGAATACGTTCAAGCGAGTATTGAACATCTTGTTCCAAAGTAAGACACGCAGAACTTTCAACAGCGGGTGATGTTGTTTCCTCTTCCCTCCCCGATTTTGCCAGTCCTCCAGATATTCACTTTACTTTTGTCACATTGTGTTTGCTTTGTTTGTTCTGCCGTCCTTCAGGTCTATCACAACCTTTCCTTTCGACGGTTTCTGCAAATCGTCCAGTATTGCGAATATGAACACGGCGCTAAAAGACATCAAAAAAGGTCGAACTTACTTTTATATCGTTTTTGGAACCTGCCTACAGGGGCAGGATTACGCATCGTGATGTGAGAAATGGTGATATCAGTACGCTCCCTTCCCAGAATCTTTGTTGTTGTCGTTTGTTGAGTTCAGTTGAACATGAACGAACATGACCCCCTCCCGGTGTAATTTCACCCACAGTAGCGTGATGAATCGAGCGATCACAGCGATCGCGCGATCGCAAAGTCTGAACGCGCTCTTACGTCGACGTTGACGACTCGTCCCACGGTATGAACGCAGCCTGACACCGCACCATAACGCTAATGTGAGGCATATAGTGCTGGGAGGTGCGGAGGAACGACTGGACCCGAGGTGAGGAGCCTTGCCCAAAGTTATTTTGTACGTTTGATCTGTACGTTTGAAGCAGTCTCCCCCCCCAACCAATTCGTACGCGTCCTTCCCTGTTCAACTAGTCTGGTGCGCAGTGTTTAGGACTGTCCCTGGTGCGCAGTGTCCAGGACTGTCCCTTTTTGGCGGTTTCTCAGTAGGTATGTAGCAAAGACGCTGTGACCCTCGTAAGTGGCGGCTCAGACGCCTTCCTAGTTGTACTGCCCACTAGAACTCGAAGGCTATTTTCTGTCAGGAGTGAAAGTCTCTATGCCGTGTTTTTCGTTTCACTGTTGAAAAAAAACTGAGCTCTGCGGGAAGCAGAACGCAGACGAATGGAGTCGCACGTGGCCCAGCAAAACTACGTTAGAAACAATTCACGTACAGTCTTGTTCTCTACGGATGAAGGGCGTGCCAGGTGGGTTTGGCTCTACGCCAACCGTTTTTCACTAGTCTTGGAGCGAGCCAGCGATTAGACTATATAATACCAGTTTGACTGACGCGCACTACTGCGCGAATGGTTAAACCTATAGTACTGATCACTGGCAGAATTTTTGTGGTACACGGCCCATTTCATCATAATAGTCCTCTTTGATGAACATTTGCTAACGTATGGTGCTTACCACAACACTCACCATTCGTTGGAAATGGGACAGCTTAGCGGTTGAAAAAGTTTCAATGGTAACAATGTCGGAATCATAGTGAAATGTTCTTACATCCTAAAACTTCCGTGAGCAGCTTTCACATATCCGCCTATTGGTGGCTCTTATCATATGTCACAAGGGAATGATTTGAACTTCCTATAGAACTTTGAATGGAACCTAGGTACATCGATAGAGCCTCGAATGCTGATTACGAATATTCAGATTAAAAGTGCTACGGGACCTCCCAGACGAGATCTGGGTGGTCAAAGTTTGAGTTCTGGCTCGTAAGCGCTGCTCGAAGCCTAGGCAGTGCCACCGTGGTCTCGTGGTAATGGTCTCGCTTTCAAGTCAAACGTATGCGGGTTTTCATCCGGTACCGCGAAAATTTTTGCTTCGCTCCGTATAAGAGCTTCGCTCTGATTTTCGAAATTCTTCCGAATTTACGGCCCAGCAGGGCAAGTAGATCAAGTACATCAAGTATACGGCGTACTCGATCTAGTATGGATCTGCCCTCTCTGAACATATTACCCATCCGACAATTCAAAGTTAGCCCAGAATCGCAATTTGGCCAGACGAGCGTTTTTTCGTCGACGGATGTGATATTCGTATTCAGGGGTCGAAATCTCCCATGAACGAATTTCGCTAAAACTTTGGATTGTCGGATGGGTAATATGTTGAGAGAGGGCAGATCCATACTAGATCGAGTACGCCGTATACTTGATGTACTTGATCTACTTGCCCTGCTGGGCCGTAAATTCGGAAGAATTTTGAAAATTAGAGTTGAAGCTCTTATACGGAGCGAAGCAAAAAATTTCGCGCCAGCCAGATGCAAACCCGCATGCGTTTGCCTTGAAAGCGAGACCACTACCACGAGGCCACGGTGGCACAGCTGAAGCATTGATCAGCAGCGCTTACGAGCCAGAACTCAAACTTTGACCACCCAGATCTCGTCTGGGAGGTCCCCGTAGCACTTTTAATCTACATATTCGTAATCAGCATTCGAGACTCTATCGATGTACCTAGGTCTTCATTCAAAGTTCCATGGGAGGTTCAAACCATTCCCCTGTCAGTGGCAAACGGGTATGTGACAAGAGGATCGTAGTGCGCCGCGCTGCTCGGCGTCGCGTGCGACGTCTCGCCTCTAAAAAACGATGGGTCCAGGTAGTAGGTGGCGACAACGTGCAATTACGGATCGAAAATAATAATGACTGTCTACGATGATGGGGTCTACATGAAGTCCGGTGCTCCATTCGACGTGTTAAAACGAGTTATGAAAACGCCGCGCCCATCGCCGCGCGTGGCAGTGCGGCAAATTACGATCCTCTTTACCGTCTCCCGTGGCAAACAACTTTAGGCTTCTACTTCTGAGTGGTACGAGATTAGCGGTCGGATCACCGACTTTTGCTAAGGGATAGAAACATTTCGGCTCACTGAGGTTTGGTCCATTGATTCTTTGGCCACGGTGGTCAAGTTCAGTCGCAGGCAGAGTTATGATGCAGCTCCCCGTTGTTGCTCCGACTCTTGCATTGAATTTTGAGGCCCCCCCCCTGATGTTTGCCCCTTACGGTACTTTATCAGCTGTTATCACGTCCTGCCAACTACCAATAATGTTCCCATCGTGCTCCATATATTACTTCTTGAAAACAACGTCTACCATAGCTGTAACGCGCGTTATGAGGTTAGTGAACTTCCATTTCTAAGGCTCCTTATGAATTGGCTGTTATCACTTCCTGGCACGCACCAAAAATGTCCGCATAATGCAACTCCCTGTTCTTGAAGCTGAAGTTCTACCGCTGCTGTGACGCGCGTGGTGAATTTGGTCACTCTTGCCTTCTAAGGCTCCTTAGGCTGCGTTTATACTTTGCGGCAGCGTAGCGTAGCGCTTCCAGCGTACGCCAGCGGCAGTGCCGAAGAGAGGATGCATATCGATCTAGCTTCACCAGCGTCACCAGCGGCACGCTAGCGCACGCTGGCGTGGGGAGGGCACGGGAAGCATAGGTATCGATCTAGCTTCACCAGCGTTTCTCGAGCGTTTCTCCAGCGGCACCAGCGTTTTGCTAGCGCTTGCAGCGGCAGGGAGTAGAGACCATGTGGCCGTCGGAGACGCAGAAGCGATGTGCATTGTAGAGAAGGGCGACATGAGAGAGCGCGATCGATGTGTTTTTTACCTCCGCCGCTCCCATTAGTCTCTTACCCTGCCGCTGCAAACGCTAGCAAAACGCTGGTGAAACGCTGGAGTACGCTAGCGTGCCGCTAACGTACGCCAGCGTGCCGCTAACGTACGCCAGCGTGCCGCTAACGTACGCCAGCGTGCCGCTAACGTACGCCAGCGTGCCGCTGGTGACGCTGGTGAAGCTAGATCGATATGCATCCTCTCTTCGGCACTGCCGCTGGCGTACGCTGGAAGCGCTACGCTACGCTACGCTACGCTACGCTGCCGCAAAGTATAAACGCAGCCTTATGGTCCCTGATCAGCTGTTACCACTCCCTGCCACCCAAGAATAATGTCCCCATTATGTTCTCTATCTTAGTTTTTGGGACCAACGTCCCGTCGCTACTGTGGTCCCCGCTATGAATTTGGTGACCCTTACCTTCTAAGACTCCTTATTGTATCTTATCGGCTGTTATCACTTCCTACCACGCACCAAAAACGTCGCATCCTGCCCCCTATCTAACTTCTTGGAACCAACATCCGTCGTCGCTGTGATCTGCGCTATGGAGTTGTGACCCTTTACTCTCTAAGGCCCCTTGTGGTATCTTATCAGCTGTTATCATTTCCTGCCACCCACTTATAATGTTCCCATCCTGCCCCTTGTCTTGCTTCTTGGAGTTAACGTTCTACAGCTGCTGTGACGCGCGTTGTGAAGTTGGTGACCCTTACCTTCTAAGGCTCCTTATGGTATCTTATCAGCTCTTATCACTCCCTGCCACCAACCAATGATGTTCCCATCCTGTCCTCTATATTACTTTTTGGAACCAACGTCCCGCCATTGCTGTGGCCCGCGCTATGGATGGTGACCCTTATCTTCTAAAGCTCCTTATGGTATCTTATCAGCGCTAATCACTTCCTGCCACCTACCAACAGTGTTCGTGCCCGACCACCCAGATCACTTATCAATTTGAGCGCTCAACCGCTGTTTTATGAATTTTCGGTCAAACACACATACAGACACATACATTCACACACACACACCACACACACACACACACCGCAGAAACTGAGCGGATTATGTATAGTAGGATTGTTCGGATCAGTCGTTTTCCACCAATTGTTGTCGCTCAAAACGGTTTGATACGCTCAAAACACTGCCGTTCGGTAGAGCGATACGTACACTTTCCTAGTCGCAGGAAACGCTGACGCAAAGTGTGACCGCACTCTTAGCTACACCACTTTGATATCGTTACATGAATTTTACAAGTTTACGGGACCTAACAAAGTGGTCCGTAAAGTGGTCCAATATGTTGACTGTAAATAACAAGATGCCTAAGGTGCAGCGCCAAGTCTGCATTGGCGCTGCACCTTAGTTTCATAAAAAGATAATCCACACTAATCCATGAAGTTTTCATTTCAGTTCGACTCGATCTCTTGTGCGGCGTAAAATGGGCACTTCTGATGAAGGTGAGTATCACCTGATACTTGATTTAGCTGTGGTGCAACGTGGGCGAGAATTAAGAGGTGACGTGTCGTATGGGACGTTAGTCAAAAGAAAACATGTCATTTGATTTGCATTCAGTGACGCCTCAAAACACGTCATTAACATGGTATTTGACGTCAGCGGCGTGCTATCCATTCATGTCGGGCGAAATGTTGAAACGTGGTATTGGGATCGAAAATATCTCTTGAACTAATATAATCTTCGAAAAATTGCGATAGATGCTAGACACTAGTAGGGTTCCTTAGAGCGCATTCAGACTTCGCGATCGTGTGATCCTCGCACTAGTGTGAGTGAAATTCACACCGGGAGGGAAGGGTCATGTTTTTTCATGTTTTTTGTTCCTGTTCACTTTTTCTTTTCCTTCTTTCTTCCTTCGTGTTCGTACGCTCCTTCCACCTCGCGTGGCGGCGGACTCAGAGAGACGTAATGCCCCATGAAGAGACGTAGTGCCCGCGCGGACCTAATGACACACCCTGCCAGAATGCTCGGGGTGGGCCGGAGATGTCGTAGAAAAATTTTGCGCTAGGTGCAATTTCGTGAACAACTCAGCATCAGTTACGAATGGGATGGTTGTTACAGCAATGCTTAATTATGGGCAATGTTTTGATCCCAGGCGAGACTCGAACCCGCGCCTTACACTCAGGACGAGTGCGCTGTCCTCTACGCCGGCAGAGGCGATTTTACAACTTTTGTGCCAAAGCCTTATAGCACCCACTCGTCTAGCGCGAGGCGTCGGTTAGCTAATACGGGCATTAAACCACGAGGTTGAAAGCTGCAAATGTTCTAGGTTTTTATTTTTATGATAAGTGCTGTTCAACACCTGATAACGCGGTGTTGAACAGCACTTATCATATCATAAAAATAAAACCATCAAGCTGAGAGGGAAGAGAAGCAAGTGTGCTTCTCTTACCCTCTCAGCTTGATGGTTTTATGGGATAACAAGCCATATTCTGGAATGACATAGTGTTCACGCATGGCAAGCGGAGAATGACAAAGAAGAACACAGAGGTGAGAGCCAGTTTCACTCCTGCATAACAGTTCCACGCGGGTGTCAGAGCATTTCTTGCATGCAGGGCACGAACTATCCGAACAGTGGTTTGCAGGGGCCGTTCGATATTTGAGGCAGTGTTTCTATACAAAGCAAGGGCAAGTTTATATAAGTGCACTGGATTTGTGACGACAGTGAGCTGGAAGTAAATATAGGAGAAGCCGAAAAGTGTACTCTAGGTATCACTCAATATATTGCTTCTGTAAGTGTGCACTCATACTTGTGAGCGTTTTGAGCATATGGCAGCGTCTCAAGCGCGCGGCAGCATTTTGAGCGTTTTGGGTGCTAGCCATAAGAGGAGTATAGATATCAATCTAACGTCTGATTAAAGGTCGACGATTGCGGTCGAAAAGCTCAACAACGCCAACGAAAACGCTCAGAACGCTGCTTAAGGCTCAAAATGCTGACACAAGTATAAATGCACCCTAGAGTAGTACGAAAGTGTCACGGCCCCAGGACCGCTCTCGGCCAGATGTTGAGGCGGGTGTGCGACAACAATTGATAAAAAACTAGTGATACGTCGATATGATACAGTCTTGTCAATTGCTCGATCCGAGAGCTGGTGAAGAAAGGGTTCGGCATTACGCCAAACCCATCCCGCCAGACACACCACCCGCAGCGAACCAGACTGTATCTTGTGGCCAATATGCGATTTCGACGACAAAGGAGAGAACGTATGAACAGACTTGACTCCTATCACGTAAGTTTTCCGTGAGGTATGCGAGATGGTGCAGTCACTCGACACCCCCCCCCCCTGTTTCTTGTTGCTAATTCTCCGAAATAGGAAGCTCTTTTGAAACGCGCATTATGCGACATCGCGGACTCGCTAAATTGATGCGTAGGCTCTTTTCTTTCTTCGATCGCCAGTTTTTCTTCTTTCGCAGAGTCAGAACCTATGGTTAGCTTAACCCATTCGTGACAATGTCCGCCACGGCGGTGGACACCGAACTGTCCACTTCGGACCATGTCCACATATGTCGCGGACGGGCTTTTGATGAAATTTTTAGAAACAGCGAATTCTCCGAGGAACTTTTCCCAGTGGTACAAGTCTTCATACCTTCATTAATTTATCAAATAGTAGACCGACGAGATCCTCAGATATAAGGGTCACAGGCACGATTCAACTGGCAGCACCTGAGCCCAAAACCTCTACAAAAAATTTTGCTGAAAAATTGCCCGTAGGGGTTACTCAGTGCCCCGATCACGAATTTAATATCCTCTTGTGCCGGCGGTGTTTGACGCCATTTGGCAGCTTAGGCGCCACCACGTTCAAAACCGGGACGCCAGGATGGTGCCGCGCCAACTCACCACTACCTTTTTTACCAAACTCAGCTTTTGCGGCTTCACAATAAGCGACGAAGGCGCTGCACCTCTCGTAAGCGGCATTTCTAACGTCGTCTCTCAGTTGCTCCGCGCAGCGAAACTCAAAGTTCATTTTCTGTCACGAGTTCAGTTTTTACCCGACGTTTTCGGTTTTTTTTGCTGTCAGACGATATTAGTACTGAGTGACGCGTAGGAACGATTAGTGAGCTGAAGGTGGCAGAATATCGCTTTGCTGGCACAGAACGAGCACGTCCGCAGAACTCGTCCAGAGAGGCTGTCAGGTTCATACCTGAGGTGCTCTCCGTGTTTCTTTTTCGCGTTTTTCTTCTCTGAACAGTTATTGAGCGGCTATAAATTTATAATTGAACACCACTACCCACAATGTGCAATCGCAGGATTTGCCTTTAATACCATTTTCTTTTACCAGGAGAAAGAGTGGCGTACATTGTGGAAAAAATTCTGGATTCTCGAAAAGTGAACGGGAAACGAGAGTATCTAATACTGTGGCAAGATTATGGGATTGAGGATGCGACCTGGGAAAGCGACGAACACTGTGTTAGTCCGCATATTTGTAATATGAGTGTGAGATATGTAGTGTGATAGATCATTTTAATTGTTTGCTCTTTTATTACGATTCTTCATAGGATTGTCCTGACGCAATAGCTGCTTTTCACAAAGAAAGAAAAGCTGCCAAAGCAAAGAAATTGATCAGGTACGATACGCTTATTCGCTGATTGGTTATGCTCCCGGAACCTTTTCGATAAACACGTATTGGAAATATTCAGGGATGGCTCCATCCTCACTAGAACTGGTTCAAAGCAAGAGTCTGGCAAGGTTTGTTACTAGGTCTGAGATAATTATCACATTGCACTTATTCCAACGAAAATGGACTGTAGTGTAGTTCGGAGATGAGGAGTGCGCCGTCGTTTTTGCGATACTCCGTGACGGCTCCTGTGACTTGCGCTGTCAGACTTCGCGATGGTTCATGTCGACCGCTGTAATGCGCTGCGCGTGGAAGCGTGACAGCGCTTGGAAGTTGTAGACGCGAGCAGCCGCAGACTGCCGCAGCTATTTGATTCCCGTCTGCGAACGCTCAGTGGGCGCCGGCCGCTCTTGTTCCGAAAGACTGGGGAAGATGGTAGTTGCTGCCTAGTCACGCAGACTCGTATCGATCGCCACTCCTCGTCGGCTGTGTTCGCGTCTGTACCTCTGGAGCGCTGTTGTGATTGTAGCGCGTCGACGCGCATTATATAGCGCACCAGCCGGCTTCGGCGGCTGACGCCTGCTTGCCTCCTGCGATACAGCACGGCTTTGCCAAGCGAGCGCTTACCTTCTTCCACACATTTCAGTTTCAGTTTTCAGTTTACCACATAACTGAGCATGTAAGTCGCCAACAGGGGGCGACGTTAAAACAGCAACAACAACCAAAACAAATAAAAAATAAATCAAAAGAAAGAACGGTATGGAGAACGACCGAAGGTTTCAATACCCACCTAGTAACCGGCTTCTCTTTCATCTGAACCGATGGTCAATATTTTTTGACCAATAGCATCATACCTGCTATCTTCAAAAATATTACAGTGACTGTAATGGTTGTAAGGAGCGTTGATCAAGTGGACAGATGAGAGAAAAGCCGAGTATTAATCGAGCATTCGAGCATGGAAGCAGGTAGGTGCGATGGAGCCACGCACCGCGAGGCCTGGCCGCATCCAGGAGGTCTGGAGTGCCTGGAATGTTTTGGAACCGCCTTAGGAATTTCTAAGACTGGCTCAGGACGCACGTTCCACCCACAACGGGTATGCCTCACACTTGTGTACCGATCACCTCTTAATGACCTTAACCTATTTTTTTCTTCCTCTGGAGTATTCTGGAACCATTTTTTTAATTTGGCTTACGACCCATCGCTGATCTTAAACTATTTTTCTGAGTGTCTGGAGTGTTCTAAGACCGTTCAACGAAATTTTTCAAGTGGCTTCGCCAACCTCAGCGCACGCTCCGCCCACAACGGGAGTGCCTCGCGCATTCCAACATATAATCACTTGGAAGCCACATTCCACTTTTTGTGCCATCTGTAGTGCTTTAGGACCAATGTACGATTTTTTAAACTGGTACCTCGTGTTCAAATGCACGGGTGTGTCCCCTCCATTTGCTCTGCCAGCGCAATACTAACCTTCTTCCAATTTTTCCTGTCTCCGATCTGCTTTGTAGCCAAATCATGACCTTTTCATTAACACGGGAAGCGCCGCCCATCTTAGGTACGCCCCGTCCTTTTCAGGTGTATCTCTTCCTTGGTCCGACAAACCTTTGCTAACTTAACTGCCTGCTCCGGGTCATGATTTATGATTTGAACTGAGTTATGATTTTCTCCAGTGACATCGCTAACTTTCGGGGCAGGCTTACCATGGGTCACGGGTCGGTGTCAATTTATATATTGTCCTATGCCCTACCCATCCCTACCATAACCCGACCCCTCCAAGTCCTTCTTCAGGTGCTATGAATTTCGTGACAAACTGGCAGACGCACACACACACGCACAGACCTAGCCGATTATATATCTACTTTGAATGTACACGTTTTCAAAACCAAACCGGACACTTTTCAAACCAAATCGGACACTTTCCAAATCAAATCGGACACACCCCTTACAATAGGCAGTTGATAACTATACCACACTAGGTACTGCTGCAAGCCACGGTTCAACACCCCGCCCACGTGTCCAAATGTTTTATGAATTCTGCTTCTTCGATTTTTTTTTCACTCTTGCTGGTTGCACACAGATTTCAACTGGAAAGGATTGGTACCGACACATATATGACTCCGCCCACTTTCCAGTGAAGCTACGAAAGTTTTTTCAGAGGACAGAGTTTTTTCAGAGACATCTACCATCTTCTGTCCAAATGGTCATCTTCCTGCGCAGTTACTAGTGATGGGCTACCCCTACAGTCCATAAAAAAAGTAGCCCCTGTTTCAGTCTTTCGCTTATGAAAAGCAAGGTTCCTCACAGATGGAAGTTATCCTTTGTAACTCTCATTCTCAAGAAGCCTCCTGCCACTTCCCCATCAAAGTACCGTACTATTAGCATCACCTCAATTTTCGCTCGGCTTTTTGAAAAAATACTAAAGAAGAGGATTGAGGCTCATCTACAAGAACACTCTATTATCTCTCCGCACCAGCCGGATTCCAGAAAGGCAAATCTACTATTACCGCTATGCTCTTCACCTTTAATGATCTTACTTCTTATATTGATAGCAGTACGTGCGCTGATGTAATTTACCTGGATTCCTCCAAAGCGTTTGATATGGTGCGCCATGATAAACTGCTGCATAAACTTGCGATTGTTGGAACATATAATCGCATCATTTCTTGGGTCAAGGCCTTTCTTACTGGCCGCTCGTTTATGGTCCGCCTTGACTCGACGTTTTCTAGGCCCAGGTTGGTCTCAAGTGGTGTTCCCAGGGTGGGGTTCTCTCCCCAGTTCTCTCCCCAGTCGGATCGCCCAGCTGTCGCCGAGCGCTCCTGACTGGGCCAACTGCTGCTGTTCATAACATCTCTGTAAACAAAAGCCATACATTTGGAATCGAGCCAGCTTAGCGGTCATACATGATGTCGTCACTAATAAGCAGCGAGAAATAAATTGTGTTGAAATAATTGAGATCATGATACTGGGGTCATTTCAATCGCAGTGTTGGTAGCTGATTTTTCCACGTTTTTGTTACTTTCACCTCCTACCGCTTGCTATCCTTCCTGTCACCCGCCAATAATGTTCCCGTCATACCACTACCAAACTCCTTGCAACAATGTCCCACTGTCGCTGTAACCTGCGTTACGAATGCGATGACCCTCCCCTTCCAAGAATCCATATCGGATCTTATCAGTTATTATCACTTTCTGTCACCCGCCACTAATATTCCCCTCGTAGCCCCTATATAATACCTTGAAACTAACGTCCCACTATTGCTGTGTGCTATGGGCTCGGTGGCCCTGCCCTTCAGACGCCTCTTATCAGATCTTATCAGCTGCTAGCAGTTCCTGTCACCCACCAATAATGTTCCCGTCCCACCCTCTATATCACTACTTGGAACCAAGGTCCCAGTGTTGCTGCTACCCACGTTAAGAATTTGGTGGCCCTCCATTTCCGAGGCTCCTTACCAAATCCTATCAGCAGGTATCACTTCCTGTCACTACCGATAACGTTGCTGTCCCACACCCAGTATCATACCTTGAAACCAAAGTCTCACGGTCGGGCGCTATGAATTTCATGACAGACAGACGAACACACACACACACACACACACACACACACACACACACACACACACAGCACACAACACACACACACACACACACACAACACACACACACAACGACCGACTACTTAGCGGATTATACAGGCGTGACCAAAAAGTTCTGGCAATTTTTCGGAATACTTCGGTAGCATAAAAAATACCGTTCGAAAAAGGAAATCAGCCAACTAAACGTCTGGGATCTTCATCTAATCAGTCACTAATGACCGTATACAACAAAGTTCAACAAGTGTTCAAAATGCCTCCTTCAGCCTCAACACATTTACGTAGTGCTTTTCCAAAAGTGTCCGACAATGGTCGCGCATTCTTCTGCTGTAGTTGGTTCCCAAACACGCAGCAACCGCCACTTTCAGGTCGGTAAACCGTTGCGCATCGAATTCCTGAGATTTTTCGACCCAGATGGAATTAATCCATGGGGTTCGGACCATGCTAGTTGGGAGGCAAACGTCCTTGCCCCGAAATCGGGAAGCAAGCTCTTCACAGGCGGCAGTTCGTGGGTTTGCAGGATGTGTTGGCGCTCCCAGTCTTGCTGAAGCACGTGTCCCATCCGGGCCAAAGTGCTACGACACCCATGGCTTCAGTACATCGCGGAGAACGCGTTGTTGGGAGTAGACAGCAGTAATCTTTACGATGCGCTCGATGAAGAAATGAGAGTCTTCCCGGTGGCACAGATCCCGCCTCAGACCGTGACTGCAGGCTGAAAGAGTCTGCGTCCGTTGATTTCACAGCCTTGCCTTCTGTTGACCTTTTCTGAGGAGCAGACAACAATTCCGGTAGTTGTGATCGAAAATCTTCTCGTCGGTGGCGAGCACATTCTTCAAGCAACAAGCACCGACCAGAAGATGGGTTTCAACAACTGCAACTTTTTGATTTTTTCGAGACAGTGCGAGGAGAAATCGAAAGTGATTGGTAGATACTCGTACGGCAGTTCGAAATGGCTTGTGTAATACAAATAACCCATCGGAGAGAAAACAGACCCAAATGGCCATTCAAAAAGCACAACACGAAATTGCCAGAACTTTTTGGTCACCCTGTATATAGCAGGGTACATATGAGCTGCGTAGTTCATTTCGTCTTGTGGTGTGGGTGTACTGCATTCACGGATGATATCAAAATCTAAACTGATCAAGTACAAGGATGATTGCGCTCTACTTCAGCGTTCCCTTGAGCTGTTTCTCGGTGGTCCGAAGACCGGTTTCTTCCTCTGTCCAAGGAAAAAACAAAGGTTATGCGTTTCGAGCGCGGATCTCCCTACAAAATAAATGCCAGTCAGTACTTTATTGAAGGTTCACCAGTTCATACTGTCACTGAAACCGTTTGTCTAGGCTTCTTGCTGACTCCTGATCTTAACATGATAGTAATTGCAAGGTCATAGCTTCCAATGCATTGCGGACCTCATTCCACATATTCAGAGCCCTTACCACCAAAAACCCCTCTGTTCTCCTTCAGGTGTATAAATCCTATGTTAGACCCTTAATCGAATACGGTTCCGTAATATTCAACCCACATAGACGCAAGACCATCGACTTGATTGAAAATGTTCAGAATATAGTGTAGTTCGCGGGCGTGTAGGTGCGGTTGCGTTTGGCGCGGTGCCAAACTCGTTCTGCACCAGTTGTTGAAGGGGGCAGGTGACAGTACTATATCATATGCTTCGTATTACTCGTTTTCTACCACTTTTTGTCACATGCGCTCTTCAGCAGGGAGGTAGAGAATGGCTGTGATTGAGTGACACGCTCATACTGCCTGGCACGCCCAACCGTCCGCAGAGAACTAGAGTGTAGCTATACAAGGAAACTCATGATCAGAGTGGTTGGCTTCTTTATGATGGCATACCTTCTGCCTCTACCAGAAATGCCAACTTTGGTCTCCGGCCTCTCAGTTGGCGTAGAAAAAAGTTTGACTTACTAATGTTTCATAAAATTCTCTATGGTCCTTCTCTTTCCATCTTAACACGTCCTGTAATACTAGGGCATCCGTTACGGGGTAGTACCATTAAACTACTCCTTCATGGGACCAGGCTTAGTTGTCGTTCCAGCTTCTTCATCAATCGAGTCTATTCGTGGTTTCTTGAGTTGAGCAAGAAGAAAAGTATTCCACCCAGTCAAGTACAGCCAATACCTAGAATCATGATGACTTCCGTTTCAACTCAATTCACTGATTTCCCCTCTAACATTTTGGCATTTGTTGTGTTTTTTTCATACATTCATGTTTTCTATCGGTTTACAGTGTTTGTTACCACATGAGATACCCTATGTAATAAGTTTCGAATTTTTTTAAACTTTTTTCGACAGCGACGTTTTCGCATCCAATCTTCACAAAACGAATATAGCCATGCTTTCATTTTTCGCGGAATTTTGATCTTTCTTCTGAATTTTCAATTTTTTAGGTTGTGACAAGCGGTCCTGCCCACTAATGTAAGCTTCGCCCACTTTGTAGACGCCCCGCCCACTTTTCTTTTCAAAATGATGCAGACCGGCGTCTAGTGACCGTACTAGCAAGTTATGCCTCTCCCGTCACCCGGAACAATTTCCCTTTTTTTGTGGTCTTTCCCTTTTTTCATTCTACGTTACGGGAGAGGCCATAACCTGCTAGTACGGTCACTCGCCGAGCTGCATCATTTTCGAAAAATGAGCGGGTCTCTACAAAGTGGGCGGAGCTTCCGTTAGTGGGCGGAGACGCTTGTCACAGCCTAATGAAGCGAAAATTCGGAAGAAAAATCAAAATCCGCGAAAAACAAAAGCGGGCGTGGTCAGGGGGGCGGGGCCTAGTGTGCTAGTGTGTCAATGCATGGTCATATTCGTTTTGTGGAGATTGAATGTGAAAAAACTGACGTCGAAAAAAGTTATAAAAATTCAGAACTTACGTCACTTCATTGTGAAGTGGGCGGACATCTTTATCGGTACCAGTCCTTTTCAGCCGAAGTGTATGTGCAACTTGCAAAAGTGAGAAAAGTCGAAAAAGCAAATTTCGCAGAACATTTTGGAAAACCATGACCGCTCTGAAAAGTGGGCGAGGGTGTTGAGGTGGGGCTTGCAGTACCTAGTGTAGTATAGTTATCAACTGCCTATTGTAAGGGGTGTGTCCGATTTGAGGTGTCCGATTTGGTTTGAAAAGTGTCCGGTTTAAAGTGAAAATCACCCCATATATATATAATTCGCTTCGTCTGTTTGTTTGTAAGTTTGTTTGTAAGTTTGTTTGTTTGTAAGTTTGTCTGTCCGGAAATTCGGTTCGACCTGAAGAACGACTTGGAGAGGTCCGGTCAAGGTGGGGATGGGTAGAGCATGGGACAAGAAACAAAAAGCACACTTGACCTATGCGAAGCTCCGCCCACTGTGGGCGGGGCACTCGCTGAAATTTCGGGGTTTCGCAGAAAAATGTTCATAATTCGCTTCCGGAGCAGCCTAAGATGGTGAAAAAAGGGATAAGGTTAGCAAGGAGTCGCCAGACTAAATGCGGCATACACATCCAAAATGGGGGGGGGCTACCCAAGGTGGGCGGTGCTTCGCATAAAACTCAGTAACTCGGTTCGCGAGAGTGTTCAGAAGCTGCAAAAAGCTCAGTGCACAGAAATGTACGCATATCTGGCGAGTATTTGGCATGCCCTCAATAAATGTGTGAGCTCTCGCCCCATGCGGCGGAGCTTGCCCTAAACCGCAGGATAACTCAGCTTGTAAAAGTTTGTAGCTCGATCCCAGAGCATTGGCAAAGACGCGGAAAACGGGCGATCAAGGTCGACAAAATTTCGCCGGTGAGGACTGTGGGGCAAAAAACATTGGGTGGGCTCGTAAGCCTGCTCTAGAGGTGGCGGCGCTGCGAGCACATAACAAGGTCGGTTAAAACGGTTCCAAAGAGCACTCCGAAGACGCGGAAAAAAAAAACGTGGAATTGAAGGTCAACAGAGGGTCGCGGTGAGGAATGTGGGTACGAAAACTGGGGCGGGGCGCAGCCCGAGGTGGCGGATCGCAGACAAAAATTTCTCCAAAACTCTCCCAGAGCGACTCCGAAGCACCGGAAAAAAAGTGATTAAGGTCAGCAGAAGGGTCGAAGGTAGACCTGGCAAACGTTGATGGGGAGCCTTTTAATGGGCCAGCGAGCCAGACAAAAAGGTGTGTAAACGGGTGCAGACCGCACTCCGAAGACCAGAATAAGGTGAATTCAGGTCAGCAGGTCGCCGATTAAGAAATGTGGGGTTATACATGTTGTGGCTGGCCAGCCCGAGTTGCGGCGGAGCCAGACACAAAATTCTCACAAAACTCTCCAGAGCCACTCGCGAAGACCGGAAAAAAACAAGTGATTAAGGTCAGCAGGAGGGTCATGAGGGAGGCTGGCCGGGGGAGGCGGCCAACAAAGGCGAACGTAGGGACGAGCGCATGGTAGGCTAAGGGGTCGCCGATAATTGGTTAAAGTTGGCTGGGCGTGGGCGGAGCAGACAAAATCAAAGACTCGGCCAGAAAGCCTGCCGAGACCAAAAGGGATAAGCAAGAAGGTCGCTGTGTGTGGGAAAAATTGGGAGCCGGAGCTCGATGGCGAAGTAGAAAATCTGTAAAACTCAAAAGAGTACTGCAGACAACCGGAGACAAGAGGAGTACAGAACAAAAGGCGGATATCAGTTGAGTCTTAGAATATGTGAGAGAAGGTACCGAGAATCCGCGTTCGCAAGCCGGCGCAGCCGCGCCGTATCAGAAGGAGCCGCGCCGGCCGTCAGCCGGCGAGGCGACTGGTGATATACGGGGGGGGGGGAAAAAGACATTTCGACCGAGTCACATATCAGCCAACGTTTTCGCGCCAGAGAGAAACGTGGATACGGTACCAAGGCGAAAGATACCGCCAAGATGTTCCTCTAATAAGCAGGAGCTGCTCTCGCACATCGCCCTTCATGTACACCAAAATATGCAAGTCATCTCCAGTCGCAACTGACTGGATGAAGACCTTATGAATTCATGTCACCTCCGAAACAGCTGCCGAAACTTCTAGTATGGAATCACCCATGGATAAGCTACCTGGAGACTAGTAACTCTCAACTGGAAGACCTCCACCATCTGAGCAGACTCCGTCAACGTCCGCCTAGCGGTCTAGGAACTCATCTTCAGCTCATGCCAATGGCGCCATTTGTTGATGGTGGGTATCGGACGTACCTGCGTAGTGGAGAGACCGATATTTTCTTTCGTGGGCCCCGCGGATAAAGGTGAGCGCTGGCGGTTACATCGAGTAACTCGAAGAAGAATATTCCTCTGCACATACCGTCGCCCATACCTTCTCTGAAACTTTGTACTGCCTACATTATTGGTTACACGCAACATGGCATCAAAGGGCCGTTCGGGATAAACTCTGCCTACTTTGATATGCGAAGGGCGTTGAGTACCTGAAGAAGGTGGGATATCGATAGCAGGTAACTGACGCTAATCCGCTCCCTCAATTACCTGGTTCGTGCGGAAAGTTCAATAGGGTGTCAGTGGCGGAGAAATCAACGATCTCCGCTGAAGTCACGCACAACACTGACGTTCGCGTGGCAGAATCTCTCCAATGGCGCTCGCTTCAGAAGGCTGTGGCGGAGTATCATGATAGTAGTTCCAATACGCTCTTTAATATGGTGGTAGAAATGTCCGATAAAATTCCTACTATATAAATCCGCTATGTGTGTCTGTGTGTGTGTTTTGCAGTGTGTGTTGTGTTTGTGTGTGTGTTTTGTGTGTGATGTCACGAAATTCATACGCGAGCGTCGCAGAAAAGATAGGATAGACAGTTTCAAGAAAGTGATATACATGGGCAGGACGGGAACACATTTGGTGAGGTGTCAGGAGGTGATAACACTTGAATAAGATACGATAAGGGGCCGTAGAAAGGGAGGGTGACTGAATTCGCTAGCGCAGGTTGCAGCAGGTGTGGGAACGTGATTTCAAGGAGCTGATATACTTGGCAAGGACGGAACAACTTTTGGTGGGTGTCAGGACGGTGATAACAGCTTGATAAGATACGATAAGGTGGGCCGTAGAAGGGTTGAGGGTGACGAATTCGTGGCAAGTTGCAGCAACGGCGGGACGCATGATTTCAAAGTACTGATATGCCGTAGGGTGGGCTGAAGAAGCTGATAATCAAGCTGATAAGATCGCGATAAGTGGCATTCAGAAGAGGATGGTCAAATCATCAAATCCGTGCGCGTACACATGGAACCAGTGGGATACCTCAGATCCGTGAGGGATATAGGGTGTGGGACGGGAACATTATTGGCGGGCGACAGAAAAGTGATAACAGTTATAAGCAATACGCGTAAGCGGCATCGGAAGGGGAGGCCTTCATCAGATTCGTACGCAGGTTACAGCAACAGTGCGGACTTCTGATCCGAGGCGATACAGGGTGATATGATAGTGATACGGGAACCTCGGGAGTGTTATTGGCCGGGTACGGAAGTGAGAGTGAGCTAAAATTGACAGAGGTAGCATGGGGACAATCCGCTTACCGCTCACTAACAACAATGCGATGCGATATAACTGCAAGTATAACGAGCTCAGTGATTCCACAGAACTCATTCCCCAACTGCTTATTAGGTAAGGACATCGTGTCGGACCCGCTAAGCCAGCTTATCTCTAATGCATGTGGTTTGTTTAACAGAGATATTATGAACAGCAAGCAGCTGAACTTCTATCACTCTGTACCACAATTATCTATCCATCAGCAACTTTAGTGAGGGCCATTAAAGGTTCCACTGCTGAATGCGGTTAGTGGCATTCCAAAGCCAAGACGCTTAGGAGGAAGATTGGCATAAATTATAGGGCTGCTTCAGTGGCTGTTCCAAACAGAGGATGCACTATATTACCGTGCAGGTATGAACGTACCAGTCGGCCATGCTGCTGCTTCTGCGCCTTGACGGAACCAACCTGCTCGCTGGCTTTCGAGATCCTTGCACGTGTGCTGGTCGCTACTGAGCAGGCAAACGATTGCCGGCACCGGGCCTGTTCAGAGGAGGAGGCCCGCGACGCGCGTCCGCTGGTCCTTGATAGAGCCTCAACGAGAGAAAGTCTTTATCCCTTATATAGTAGGATAAGCTCGTCGTACGGCGATGTGGTGTTGGACGGCAAAGAAACGAATCCTGTGATGAGTTCCGAAAGTGGAGCACAAGGCTCGTCAATGACCCTGCCCAAAAATGATCAGGCTTGCTCCTTCTGTTTTGCTTGTTCGCCATACTGCTCGACTGCTTTCTGTTGGATCCGAATATCCACATCGATTCTTCATGCTCGCACGGGCGGCAACAGGGCCTTATTTGAGTGGCGTTGCTTGAGGTTTCTTTCAATTTTTTCTTGATAAGCAAATCAACTGGCCTTACAAACTCTTTTGTCCAACCCGATGCCTAGAGCATTGCGCTGGCTCATCGCGAAACCTGGCTTGAAGGCATTTATCATTCTCTCGTCGACGTATTAGTAAATCAATGGGTGATTTTTAAAGAATGTGGTCACATCACTCGGCACTATTACCTTTACTGCCCCATTCATCCGAAATCAGGACAGTTTCCTGACCAACTTTTTCTTCGTGGGCATTTGCCTGAAACTTGGCTCCCGGGGGTAGTTCGACCGCTGAACACGAATATCACATCCGCTCGAATCACATACCGCATCAAGCGAACTAATGGCGCCCGCCACGCACGGCGCCGGCCCGCCAAAATACCCCCAAATCATATGGCGCCTGTGGCGCGCGGGCGCCAGGAAGTTTTGGGGCCTTGAGCGAATTGTGATATTCGTATTCTTGGAGTCAAAACTACCCCAGGCAGACAACATTTGAGCAAATCGGCCTACGGAGGAAAAAGTCGGTCTCCACCCACGGTATCTCCAGCTTTTTTATGTTGCTGTCACTCACTTTTGTTTGTGCAAGAAGCCGTGCTTTTATTGAAGCAGTAAGCGCACGTATTACAGCGGGACATTGTCCTTTAGGTGAGTACATTGTTCCGCAATAACGTTCATTTTTAGGGGTGAACATAGTAGATTTATTGAAATGAACACCCTTTATTAGCCTATAGACGAAGTGAGCGTGGGATTTGACATATCATAGCATGTTTCGTTTGGGACAGCTGTCTTCCCCAATGTTTGGAGAGAGACATGATCGCGATGGTGTTAGAAATGAAAAAGCTCACCAAAAAGCATAAACCACTGCCATGTTTGGTTAAAGATACTCCCGTGATAAAAGTGTCAAGGATAGTCGCTGTTCAATCATGAAATAGTTGCTGACAAGTAATTCCTCAAATAGGAAAAAAAGCAACAAAGGCCCTCAAAACACCATAAAACAAAATCGCTTCCTTTACAGGTCACACCTCCCTGTGGTACGTGCATTGTGGCGGCTTTTAGTGCATGTCGAGCTTTTGCCACAACAAAAATTCACGCTTGCGAAGATGGGTTGCAGTTGACTGGTATGTGCGCCCCAATGAATAAAATGTAATGAAGGAGAGCAGAATTAGTTATCGGTCGTCGAGCGCGCGTCAGCAAAAAGTACAATGCAATTCCGATTAATGCCCGCTCCTAAACAGAGAACAAACTGAGCGGCTGTCGGTCGGAGGGCATCTAGCAAGTGGGCGGTCCAACTGGGCGGGACGTTTGGAAACTAGACTCTTGAGCGGATGTAGCTCGCTCCTCGCCTCACTGTGGAGTCGCAATAGTGGAAACAGTCTCTAGCTTGAGGCATGCGACTACTTGCCATAAGGAAGGGACGACCATGTACTACTGAGCGCCGGAGTTGTCTTTAAAGTTACGCTGCGCGCTCGCCCACACTCACGAAGGGAGGGTCGTTCAGGCGCGTGGTGAGCCTTTTTCAAATGGTCTTCGTGCAATATGTAGGGTACGAGACCAGAAACTGAGGTTCATTTTTCGCTGCCGCGCTTCTACGAATTAAAAAAAACGTAAAAAATAGCGGTCGATGGCTTCGGCATCCCACGAAGACAAATTTTTGCTTTTCTACAATTTTTCATTTTTTGGTCCATGTTTTTCTAAATAATTGGTGCTAACAAAAACACTCACGATAACTGAACAATTCTACTTTTATGCAGCAAAACTTCTTTTTCGTTCGAATTCGTTAGTATGCACAGACTCAGCTCTTCGGCGCTATGCCGGTGCAGATGGCACTGGAACCGAAAGTGAAGTCTAGAATCGTTACCAGGGGTGTCGATTACCATAGGAGCAAGTTTTGAGCGAAAATTTTTTTTTGATTTTTTTGGGCTGTAGATGACCCAACATTTGGTCGGCAATGTGAGCGGAGTCTCACATCTTCGTAACAGCGATGACGTATCGTTGACGCTACGGACCCCGGACAACTCATTAAGCAAACCAAGAAGTTTAAAACAATTGCTTTGACCGAATGTTCTTTTTTAGTGATAATCAAGTGGCCCTGATCACTAATTAACACCTATTATTGAAGTCCACGCAATTTGGCGACAGAATAGTCGCTGAACGTTCCCTATATTGGTGTTACACACAAATTCAGTGGAAAGAAGATGTGCGCCCCAAATTGTCTTTAATTAACACCGCACCAGAAGTTACTGAATTCGCAATCAGATCCAGTGTATAGCGTATGAGGATCAAAGTCCAGCAACAATCTTGTTTAATGGTGCGTGAAGATCGAAATAAATGAATAGCAGTGACTCGTGGGGTATAGCTACTCAGAATGTGCTCATAAGTGGCAAATATCCGAGTTATATTCATGCGCAGACACAAATGGAAGCGAGAACAGCGAAATCTAAAAAAAAATGGAAAAAGCCGCAACGCAAGAGGAGCCTAACCATTGACCCCATCCTCACTGTCCGATTGCGAAACCTCCACTCCGCTAGGCCATCCGATGCTTGACTCTGCGTATTGCTCTAATCGTTGATGAAACCATTGGCAAGAAGCCGTTCACCCTTGATCATGTAACCCAAGTTGGAAGCTCACTTGCGGCGATTTTTCGCTTCGATCCAAATAGTCCCTTTATAAGGACCCCCAACTCAGCAACTGGTCTAAGTTGCAAGTAAATACGCCGTATAGAGGCACAGAACGAAGCAGATTCCAAAGATTTGTTCACTCGTATTTTACCTTTCCTGGAAGCGCGCAGCGAAAATGAAGCACACTTTTCAGGTCCTTGCATGAGCCCCTACAGTATGCAAAAAAACCGTTTTCGAAAAGCGCACCACGCCCTGAACGACCTCCCTTGTCAGAGATTTCGAGTGTAACGGCACCACTGTCCTTCTCTTCAAGATCGAAACGGTGCTATCCATACTGCTAACCTGTTACTCAGCATTTTACCAAGATTGTAATGTTGTTTGTGGTGTCCCTTCTATTTGCTAAGAAGCTGATGGCACAAATCGTTAGGGAAACTTGTCAGTGGTATTCAGGAGAACAACTCCAATTGACAGTCGTGTTTTTCATAGGGTTTAAATTGAATGCGCATCAGCACTTAGGATGTTAATGTGACAAATGAGTTTCGTATACTTTAAAGTACATAGCAAGTTCTATCAGTTCTTTTTCGCGGGTTTTGCCGGTGAGTGTCCTATTGGAGCTTGCCATCACTCTTGTGAAAGGACTGGTGTCACCAAGTCCGAGTTTCGTGCTAGCAGCAGGGAAAAAGGGAGTAGAATGCAAATGGTGAGCGTGAGCATTGCATATGAGACTATATAGAGATGGCACATTAGTGGGAGTAATATTTGGATGCCGCTCGTATTTGCTCACTCATCGATTCAATCACGCCATTCTGAAATCGTTCACCGTCCATAGTGGTCGTTGGATAGCTGTAATGGTGGGAGAATTCCATCGAACTCGTAGTCGAAGCGACCCAGCAATCAGCGGGAGACGCCGGGCAACAGGCATGCGATTTTTGAGCCGGCCCGAATAGCGTAACAGGGGGTGTTATATGTGTTACCACGTGCTTGCAACTTTATATGAGATATCACAGCGTGAGCAGGACGAATGCCCATGGGGACTATAAGTACCGACGTATAGACAGCTATCACGCGGTTACGCACACTGCCTATGTATGGCGCGATAAAACTCGCCACCAGTCCAAGGAATTTACAACTCGCATGAACCCCGCGAGAAACAGTGGGTTTGTTAGGAAGGTGAGAGCTCAAGACACCGAGGTGGGTTGAAAGTCTCCTCACTGAACCATACCATTCATTGCTTCCAAGTTCGTCTAGAGTACGAAAGAAGTGGTCTCAGGGCACACTGTACACTCATCTTTATTGGTCCGTTGTCATGTGCGACGTGAATGAGATCGCAGCTGTAGTAGTGTGCCACTTTCTCCGCTCAAAAATACACGGAACAGACTGGAGGGTAGTGATATCCAGATGCCGTCTCTCGACTCCGCTCGCGCTGCCACATGGCCATCCACAGGTTTACCCATAGCCGTGGCTTGTCTGGCCTTTACCTGCTGATCGTTCCCTTCCGTTGAGTGCATGTTCCTCTGTGAGATCTTGGTACTGATGCAAGGCCACACAATCGGGATAGCGTGGGCAGAATGGGAAGATGGCTTTCGTGTACCACATTCTACCGCCCTATTACCATGCACTTTTGAGCGTGGAGAGCGGCAAGCTCCTAAAGTTGCCGACCGATTCACCTCGTGCATGGAAAGGCCTCGGAGGTGAGCCCTCATGTCTTCAAGCTTGTATCTTATTTTTCGGGGTATCAGACCTATTTATTTCCGAGGGGCCACAGACAGGGCAACAAAACGCTCGTTTTTACATCTTGATGTTCTTATTGGTTTCTGCCTTCCGTCTAAGATTTCGTTTCTTCGGAATCAATTAACCACTTGTAGTTGGACGTTTATAAGAATTGTTAGTCTACAGAAATCAGACTAACAACAAATAAACTACTAGCAATTTTGGGACATGGATTCAGCTGCGTAGAAAACGTTTCCTAACTTGAAATCATAGAACCATATAAGATGAGGTCATTGTTCGCAGCTCTAAAGGTGCTCATGCTGATTTCATGTCTTTTGTTTCAGAAACCAAGTGATGAAAACAAATCGGCTCGAACTGTTGGACATATAAAGGTTCCCATCGTGAAGCATGGTGAGTATTACACTGTTTTGAGTTCTTACCCAAGCTTTGTTCTTTTTTTTTGATAAGAAATAAAAATAATGTTTAACAGGACCAACGAAGAAGTACCAGATTGAGCGCGGGCGAAAAATTGAATCGCTTCTTGGAGTGAATAAGGATGGTGATGAACTTATGTATATGGTGCGATACAAAGGTCCTGAGCCACAACATCACAGAACTGAAATGATACCATCGTCTGTTCTGCGAAGAGTCGCTATGAAGGTTAAGATTCGGAATTTGTGTCAAGAATTTTCAGTTTTTCATTCGTTTGCACGGTGAAATCCACTTTCCTCCCCCTTTCCTTCCCGCTGGTCACCTTTCCGGAGAACCCCTCATTCGATGTCGGTTATACGTCAACACGAGAAGTATCATCGGTGCTGGAACGCTGAGGTATAGGCGATCGAAGAAGAAACCGTTTCGCGGATGTTTCTTTCTCGACTCAATAGATTTGAAAGGATACCCTCTTTCTTGTAGGCGTACGAGTAGTAGAACATATGAGACTTCTTCCAAATAACCTTTTTTTACAGAGGATCAGCCTGGATTTCCTTCATGAAAATCTTTTCTATAACTGGCAAAGGGCATTTGATTTCCGCGTTTATTTCAATACCGTAGTGCCTCATACCTGTAAGACGGCTTCTACTCTTTCTACTATTATGCGACTGTTAAATGTGAATCCATAGTCGTCCTGCCAACGAAAAAATGCTTTCTCATAGATTAAAACATTCTAAGATCGATTTCGCGACTAGCAAAGAAATACTATCATTTCTTTAAGTGGATAACCTGGGTGAGCAAGTACAGGAGTTCCGTTTCACACCTCGAAATTGCGCAGGAAGCGAACGGACCTATTGGTGGAAGTGGTGTAGTAGAGTTCGCTGTAATACCTATAGCCGGAGGAGTGGGTGGTGTAGTGGCAAATGGCAAGCTTACCAAGAGTGCGGTGTGGTCCCATATATACCATCCAGGCCTTCTCTTGCTGGTATCACATTCAATTAGCCGCTATGTTTCTCAATGGAAGTTAGAAAAAGGGAACTAGACTGTATGCCGCATCTCAAAAAGGGGTTGATCAGCCTCAGTGACTTTATCCCTCATCCTTTTACCTATAGGCGAATTTTATCCGAATGCACACTCTTTACCTGGTTTACTTGTGCAATACTGAACTTAGGGGTCTTATTTAGGCGTTTTTGACGCTTTCTTTTGCTTTTTTCTTGAGTGGAAGTCAACTTACACACAGTTTCGTTTTTGAACCCTGCTGCGTTCAATACTTGTCGAAAAAGGCGTTTTTCAGGAGTTTGTCGATTCACTTGAGCAATTTGTCATTGCAAACGGTCCTTTCATCCATGTATGAAGGTAGGCATCTGGTTCAGAAACTTAGATCCATGATTTTATATTTAGCTTTGCTTCAGTACTGGTAAGCGTTGGCTTCTGCCGTCGAATACAATCACTATACGGCTGTAAAATGGTACTCTGATTATATCGAGTGAAATTTTTATTGGAGTTTTCTATTCTGGTGGCTTGAAGAGGCTAGCTCTTTTGTGGGTGGGTTAGGAGATCCGAGTCGTGGAAAGGCCTAAAAATAGCACTTTGTCGTCAAAACAATCAGGTTATGACAGCCTGCGATCTACACCCTTAATTACTGTATCTCTCGAAATGGCAGTCGCAAAATAACTTCCTTCCCCTTTCGATGGTCACTGTATTTATCATTCAGCTAAATGATGGCTCAATCATCCAAAAGTATTCCTCAAATTTTTGAAGGAAACTACCGATTATCGACTTTTTGAGTCATGGCCGTGAAATAAGGTTGTGAGACGTGCGCTGTCCTGAAATTATTGATTTTGACTTGAAAGTACTGTTTTCGCCATATTTGGAATGAAGGTTTGCAGATGTGTGTCGGGATTTGGATCTCCTGAACTAGCTCCCTCTTGTGTAAATTTTCTGAATATATCGGAGGCTCTGAATTTTTCGACACTATTCCTCTACTACTATTCCAAAATCTCAAAAACATTTTTTCCCGCTAAAACTGCCTACAGATGTTATTGGGTGTCCTGATCACGAATATGACATTCATTTTTGGTGCTGGCGGCAGTTGGCGGCACTACTTGGCCCCGTCATATTTCTCACCTAATCGCCCCCCCCCCCCCCCTGCCCCATGCTCAGCCTTATCATAGTGCAGATGATCAGAGTGCCCTAAATTGGCGCCGGCTTTTAGGATGACTGTCATATTCGCGATCAGAATGTCAAATAACCCTCGCATACGAGTTTTCATCGATTTCGGTGAGATAGATGGTAGCGCCTAATGGCTTCGGTTGGCGCTACCGCCATAAACGAATATCATAGTCATGATCAGGACACTGATTAATATCTAGTCAAGTCGAGTCTTCAGCGGGTAGCTCCTTTTTCGAGTTTTCAGTACTGGAATAGTGCCTCTTTTTTTACTTTACTTTTCTGTACATTCTGTTGGGATCTCGGAGGATGTCTTCTTTTTGTTTTCGACTTAAGTGCAATAATTTTTTTTATTGCGACTTTTTGTTAAACGAGTTGTAGCTATTTCGAAGTTCTCTGTACATTTTGTTGGGATTTCAGAGTTTTCTTGTTTTAGTTGTTCATTACTGTAGAGGCATATATCGGTACCGTCTTCCTTGTTAGTTGAAGTGAAAAATGAACATCCAGTTTGCATGTGACATTCGCACGGACGCTATGAAAATAAGTGTGATGGTGGTTGACATAGCCAGACGTCTATTTACTAATCTTATGTATAATCTCCGAAAAAACATGCTAAATTTTTTATACGAACTTGTTCTTGCGGGTTTCATGCAAAGACAACGGTGACGTAAAACCGATCCGATTTATGGTCCTATAAAAGTGGTGAGGTGTTGGTGTTTCCCACAGCTCCCTCCAACATGGACATCGAACAGCGAATCAAAGCCTATCGGTTCGTCTCCTATGCGGCCGTCACATTCTCTGTAGTCGCCGTTCTTTCTGTTTGCCTTACTCTGCCGATGGTCTACAATTATGTGAATCAAGTGAAGCGTCAGATTAACACTGACATCACTTTTTGCCAGAAAACAGCCAAAGGCATTTGGTCTGAAGTCAATCATCTCGCTGAGCAACCGTTTGCGAACAGAACTGCTCGTCAGGCATATGGCGGCGGTGATGAGGGTGTGACAGGTGGACAAACGGGCGGCGGTGGGAAATGTAGTGGTTGTTGCCTTCCTGGACCACCAGGAGCACCAGGAACTCCCGGTAAACCTGGTCGCAATGGAAAACCTGGAACTCCTGGACTACCAGGAAATCCTGGTCGTCCACCACAGGCACCATGCAACCCAATCACACCGCCACCTTGTAAACCTTGCCCAGCTGGACCTCCTGGACCACCTGGTCCTATGGGAGCAGCCGGAGATCCAGGACCAGATGGACAACCTGGCCAACCTGGTACCAGTGGAAACCCAGGTCCACCTGGCCCGAAGGGACCTCCTGGACCTAACGGAAATCCTGGTACACCGGGATCTCCTGGACAACCTGGAGAAGACGCTGCCTCTGAGCCAATCATTCCTGGAGAGCCTGGACCTCCTGGAGAGCCTGGACCACAAGGACCTCCCGGACCTGATGGACAGCCCGGAGCTGATGGACAACCCGGTAAGTCGTATCCCCGAATCTTTAATGCTTCGTATTGTCATACCATTGAGTAATTACCATCATTGCAGGACAACCTGGACCTCCAGGACCTCCTGGAGCCGATGGACAACCAGGATCCGATGGAAATCCTGGAGCTCCAGGTGACCATGGACCAGATGGAATTGGTGGCGAGAAGGGTATTTGCCCGAAGTACTGTGCTATCGATGGAGGAGTCTTCTTCGAGGACGGCACTCGCCGTTAAACCCTTTGCGCTTGTCTGTATATTGTTCATTATTTGGTTACAGCTTTATAAATGCGTTCTTTCACATTCCTGTTGCTGAGAAATCGAAGCATTCGAGTGAGGGTGACATGAAAATCGTCGAAATGAAAACCTCTGCGTTAAAGATTTATTTTGAAATATTAAGTAAGGTACACGCTTTATAGGCTCTTTCACTCAATTGGAGATAACTTACTAGAACCTTAATATGGGCCACTTCCACACTCACTTAGGGCCATGCTTGCTCAAGTCATACAATTCCAAAGCAATCAGAAATACGCGAAATAACCTCTTCAATTTCTATTAAATGGCACGGAAAAGCGGGAAAGTAATGAGCCGTCGAGGAAAATAGACCAATACACATTTCTCGTGAGGGTGAGGTTTAAGAGATCCGAATCAGGTACTGGTTACGAGCCAAAATTTCTAGTTAGCTAGCATTCCTTGCTAATTGACTGTGCCCAGCATTTCGGCCTCAAGTCGGCTGAGCCGGCTTCCTACGACGTTTGTTCCACGACCTTCTCTCTAGGGAAGGTCGTCAGGTCGAAGTGGATTTGTAATGAGATGTAGCTCGCTAGACGTGGTTTTAGACGGTGACCTCGAATCTGCCTTCGAACTTTGCAGAGCGATTCTCTGAACGGAGTAATGGAGCTTTTACCACCGCATTTACCACGCAACAGGTTGTGGAATCGGATCCCTGCCGGGCTTAATTTTTTGCTTCTTGCGCAAACGTGGCAAAAAGTGGTTGTAGCGTCACTATTACATTAGCGCTCTTCTTGACTTGCTTGAAAAACAATTTGCGTTCGCTTACTGGCGCGCTTAGTGCCTTGTGATCTAGGAGAATTTTTGGATGTGCAGGTGCCCTTGGCGCACAGTGCAGGCGTTTTCGCGCTGAGTGAGTGCCATATTCTTGTTTATCGGAGCAAACCACGCCTAGGTAGAGATTTCTAGCTAAATCTGGCATCGACCTGACTTCGAAAGTGAAGCATTCATGGGTTAGTCCAGTTGATGTTCAAACCTATTCAGCTGCAGGTACATTCTCCTGCGGTAAGCCTCGTCTTGCCACTTCTTACGCATTCATTTTGTTACTGCTCCAGTTTTCCTGGTATCTAAACGAAAATTCCGTCTGAAGACAAGCGACAAGAGATTGGCCCTGGAACTATTGGTGAACATCATTCGATCAACTGCTGCCGCACTTTTCAAAGTTAGGTCAAACCCTCACTTTTAACTAGAAACATGTTCCCAAGGGTAGTTTTCCTCCCTGAACACGAACATGACACCCATGTGGCGTTTGAGTGTTTTTCAGACTCAAAAGAGACATTCCCCACAGAACACGAAACAACTTCACTTCCAGAAAGTCTAACCCTTCATGGAACGCCCGCGAAGCAAGACCATTGCCACTATACCATGCAGGTGTTGTTCTGAAAGGTGCTTCCTCGCTATTCATGCGAACTGGCTGGCAACCGCACTCGACTCCGTTTTCTTTCAGTCGAATTCTAACGAACCTTCATAAATCCTTTTAGAGAATCGCTTTGCAAATTTCAAGGGCAGATTCGAGATAAGCGTTCAAAACCGCATCTAATGAGCTACATCTCATTACAAATGGTCACTTCGACTTGACGACCTTCCCTAGTCAGAAGATTCGATGGTCGATGAACTGGCTTTTTCGTTTCAATTTTTGAGGAACATTATCAGATCATACTCGTTACCTCCTTGAGAAAGGAATTCATCAACGTCGAATTTCTTGAGATAAGGCCGTGAAGCAAGTACGGGACGTAGACCGCGCCTAAAGGTGCTGGGACGAGTCAATTAGAGAGGAGTACACTGCGTCACTAGCTAGTCTACCCGTCTCGGATCTCCTGAACTCCGGAATTTGGGCAACGATCAACTAACAAGCACATATTTCTTCATAAAAAGGTCAGCGCTTAGTTGGAAGTGAAGTGGATCCACTGGTCGTCGTCATTGATGGCTGTTGATTGAGCAACGTTAGCATTTAGAAGGCCTTTTCCTGAGTACTTTCAGATGGTTTGGTTACCTGAAGTAGTCAAAATAGGTAAAAACAGTAAAATGTAGAAGTGCGTCATGCGCTACATAGAGATTAGAGGAGTGGATCGCGGCAATGTGAGTAATTACACTGCGCATCCCCACGGCGTGGTAGGCGTGGCTGCGCACTTCATTTGAACGTGGCATGGGACGAGTTATTCGTGGAATATTTGAGTTCAAGACAACTTACATCTCGCCTTATGCTGGCAACGACATGCTTACAATTGTTTCGTAATGCAAATACCCCAGCGAACCGAAGGAGGAAGCACACAATGAAGCACGTGGCCAAGCCTACCGCATTTCAAGGGTTTCGAGTTTACAAGTGCGGTCTTCGAAAGTGTAAATGCTCCGCCTAAGCAAAGCAGTGGTCATAAACCCTGGCGGAGCGCGAACTATTACTCGGCCTATTCTCATCACGATCATTTCCCAACAACCTTTGCGCTGTGCATAACATGCCAGCGTAGGTGGAACTTCGCTTACCCGGATAATGGTGTCTTTGGCAGATTGCTTGTCCTGTTTCCTTGTTTTGCCTCTAATGGATGTGAGCAGCATTTCCTTGAAGGATGGATTAAGCCATGCATAGAGTATAGGGTTTGCTACGTTTGTCGTCATCGAAATGCTGAAATCGTAATATAACTTCCATTCTATCATTCCATTCTAGCTTCTGTTTAGAGTCCCTATTTGGGACCCTAAATAGAAGCTAATCTCCTTTATTTATCTCCATGTGATTCCATTCTGTTAAATGAGTGAGGAATAGGTTGCTGGTGCGGTTTCCCATGGTGACAAACTTTTTTGGCAGTATAGTCTTGTTGTTCGCTATGAATACTAGAGTATCAAGGAGCTGGATTTGGCGCGGCGCCAGCACGTTCTCTTTCACTTATTTAGTGGGGCAAGCGATGACAACTGACTTCGCGCCAAATCTATCTCCATGACACGTCCCAGCATCTGTCTTTATCCGAACTTTGTCTTTTTTCCGAACAAAACATTCGAATCTCTTGCGCAACAACAAAAACGTCCTCAATCATCGGGGTCGTCATGACCTCTCAGAATTGTACCCCTCCTCCCTTTACGGCATTCACAGAACATCCAGGAAAGAAATAAATTTTTTGGTCCACGTATGTACTCCTAACAATGTGAATAATCATTTCGAAAAAGCGCTGCATGATCTGGGAAGTCCCCTTGCTAGGGTCCAGAATGGTGTGATTTATCCTTGCTAACATCCTATGAATGTAGTCATTCTCCAAGAGCACATTCTCACTTTTCTAGCGAACTATCTATCAGTTTTCATCACGCAAGTCCCGTTCTATGGTCATATTGGATAATTGTCAAGTAGTAATTGGAGTAGGTCAAAAGCGGAATACACGCATGGTTCGTCGTAACTCACAGGTGTGCGATCATCGAAACGATGTAGGTGTTGTCACTTTCGCCATTGTGGAAAAATGATTCGTCGTACTCGATAATCAAAGTGTAGACAGTTGTGTGGAAGCCATGTGAACCCAAACAGCAACACCTGAAGATAATCTGCACGAGTGAGGATGGCTTCTGGTGTAAGGCATTTCACTGAGTTACTATGGAATCACCACATGGATATCAAGGGATAGTAGGAGCCTCCCAGTTGCACGCGCCACCTCAGCGTTCGCCTTAGCAGGAAAAAAGAACCATATGGGACCCTTTATCAGTAACATAAACCCCGAAATATTTCTATCAAGTGGAGATCAAGTTCAGCTGAATAAATACCGATTGTAAATCAAAAAAAACCAATGAAGCCGTCGATCCAGTGGGGGTAAACACATACTCCTCAGCGAGTCAGTACGACCATGTTCTCACTCCTAGGAATCCACGTAAGGCGTTCAGACTTAACGCACTTTCAAGCGCGCAACACGCGTTGCTGCATGTTAGAGCCCGTTTAGGCCCTTTAACAACAGCTAGAAGCGCGCTGGGAACTACTATTGTACTATTCCTACCCCAGTGGCCTCCCAACCATGAATATCATTTCTGCTTGGCCCGAGACCGCCTGGCGCCCGCGCCACAGGCGCCGGGACAGCTAAAAGATACTAAAATTTTTCTTGTTGAAACTTTGATTACAGGGGTAATCGGGAGCCATGGTCGTGAATAGGACATTGGTTCTTGGCGCCATTTGGCTTCATTTGGTTTCATTAGGCACCAGTTTGTGGCACCATCTTTCTCGCCAAAATTGATGAAATCCCGTATATGGGGTTAGTTGACATGATGATCACGGATATGGCATTTATTTCTGACATCTGTTACCCTTCTTCCCCCAAAATCGATAAAAACTTGCGTAATAGGTTTGTTTGATGCCCTAATCACGAATATTGCACTTATTTTCCGACAGTAGAGCTATTATGCGCTCTGCTAAAGCTGAGCCTGGGAGAAGGAGTGGTTCCCCGCATGCGAGGCTCACTTAGCAGAGCGCAAGTGATCGTAATGTCCTCCATTAGCACCGGCGCCAAGAGTAAATGTCATATTCGTAATAAGGATGCCTAATTACCCCATATAGGAATCTCATCGACTTTAGTTGTTTGGTTTCAGGGTGTTTTGATGCTGGCGGTGTGGCGCGGGCGCCAGTCACTTTCGGACCAAGCGGATGCGATAGTCTTGTTCATGTTAAGGTTCCCCATCAAACAAACCTATTACGCAAGTTTTCACCGATTCTGGTGAAAAAAGGGGTGGCGCCAAGTCGTGCTCAGAAATAGATGCCGATCATAATGTCAGTTAATCATACATGTCATACAAGGTTTCATCAATTTTGGAGAGAAAGCTGTGGCGACAGACTGGTGCCTAATGGCGCCAAATGGGCGCCAAGAAGTAATATTCTATTCGTGATCAGCTCACCGGATTACCGTTGTAGCTAGGTTTCAGCAAAAAAATTTTGAGTATTTTTGCTGAAAAATTTTTTTAGTACCTTTTTGCTGGAACTTCCGGCGCCTTTGCGCATGCGCCAGGCGGTTTGGGTCAAGCGGATGTGATATTCAGTGTTAAGGAGGTCACCAGGGGGGAAGAGTACAATAGGACCGAGCGCGCTTGTAACTGCAGGCGTGTGAAGCGCTCAGACGGGCTTTAGCAAATGCTGTTCAAGCGCAGCAGCGCGTGTTCGTGCGCGCACAGCGTGTTTAGGCACAGGAACCCGTGCTCACGCTTGAAAGCGGGCGTTAGTTGAATGCTGCATAGTAGGTCTGTATATCTGCACTGCTGTTTGCAAGCTTCACAACTGATTCAAAAAGACTTTTCTGTTTGCGCCAGGAGTCCATACTTACTTGTGGGTTGGAGTTTTTCAACCCACAAGTAAGACTTCAATTGTCAAACTTCAAAATTGGGGAAAAACTGCACGAGTCCTGAGTATAAATTTACCTTGATATTAATTCAGAGTACGTCTGCTGAAGAACTCACCATAGAGGCTAAAATTGTGGTGGTTCTTCTTTGAGAAGCCAGCACTGAAAGACGCTGTTGTTCTTCATGTGTGAGCGTGTGCGGTCCACCGTCCTGAAATACACAACACCTTAAACATGATTCTCATGATTGGGCCAACCACAAGGGCTAATGCCGTTTGGACATCAGCAATTTCGGCACCGAGCTCATTTTTAAATTGTCTAAGTCCCAAATCCGCTAAAAACTTGAATATAGGGGTAGTTCCACATCTGATTACGAATATGACATTCACTCTTGCCGCTGGCGCTAATGGATGACACTACGATTATCTGCGCTCTGCTAAGGCAGAGCCCAGGAAGTAATCGTAGTGTCATCTCTTTGGCGCCAGCGCCAAGAATGAGTGTCATAGTGTGTAATCACGATGTTAAATAACCCTTGATGTACATGTCTTTATCGGTTTGGTGACTTAGGCAATTTAAAAATGAGCTCGGTGCCGAAAATTGCTGGAGTCCAAAAGGCATGAGCCATCAAAAGCACATTCATCATTAGCCGCAGGAGTGCAGAAATGAGAGAAACTCATAGAACTCATTGCCTTCGTAATTAGAGGGACCTATGACGTGGCGATATGGCACTAAGGTCGTGAGTCTGTGCCCACGCGATTGTCGCGGAATTTGTTTTTGAACTCCTAATAGAGGGAAATATTTCCATGATCGACTCAGTGAGCTCTAGTGAGTATAAAGTGACTTGAATATCGATTCAATCCACCCCTTGTCAATTTTGTCGTTTTCACAACTACGTACTCTCCTCATCATTAGGACTGTCGGGGCCGGGTCAGTGCGGCTGCGTTTTCCCGCGGTTCCCAAAGTCTTTTGCCACCAGTTATTGAAGGCGATCAAATAGACATAACAGCATTATATCCTTTGTATTACTCGTTTCTACCACTTTTTGTCGCATACGCGTTTCAACCGAAAAGGCTGGAACGGCTTCAAACAGTGTGCGCACTCCTACTGGCTGATGCGCCCGACAGTCCGCAATGGAAAGGAGTATATGTGTCCAGTAACTCCCCTTTTTGCCTCCCCTTCCGCATGTGAACTGCATTATATGTTTCAACGCTGAAAGCAAGCGCTTTCAGACCACTTGCGTGGTACGCCATTTGCCGCTAGACGCCCTAGCATATTTCTCCAGAAGAATAAAGGGGTACTAAAAACATTTCCGGCTTGTCATGTCGATTATAGTGAAACGAATGTTTGCAACCGCAGTGCATAGGAAATGAGTCGTCTGGCTTGAGACAATGAGACAATAAAGGCAGTCAATGGAAAGCATAAAAGGAGCAGAACGCACGTTTTTCGTCGACGGTGACGAGTTCCCGGTGGCACTTTCCAACAGCTGTGATCGTTCGCTGAGCTTCTTCAGTTTCGACTCCGTCCTGGAAGAAGGAACGTAATTCAGCTGCGAGTTTCTATTTAGAAAGGACCTGTGGTATTAAGACACGTTCTTCGAAATTCGAATGGGCAGAAAATGGGCGGAGACTCAAAACCACTGCGCTTTCCTTATTGGTCGGTGAAGAACGTACAGCGGTAGGAAGCCTCTGCCCATTTATCCGCTATTTCGACGATGAAAAAAAATGTATCTCCTAGCCACAAGGAATAAACCGTAGCTGAGTACCTTTGCGAAGCTTGGGAGAATATCGTGTAATAGCACACAGCCATTGTTGCGAATGGAAATATGAACTGCATCACTAACACCATCAATGCGTAACCCTTGCGCACTTCCGGAAGAGGCCACTTTTCAGTGCAGAACTGAAATTGGAACCAGTGACAATACAGCTGTGACTCAGCCCCCCCCCCCCTCCCCTCCCCTCCCCTCCCTCCCCTCTCCCCTCCTTACTTTTATACTTTGATAGACCATATGACATTTAAAGATCTTTTGAGGCAGCCAGAGCGTCGGCTAGGAGGTGGGCAGAAAGTACAGCGTCACTGACAGAAGAACTTTTGGTAGATAGGAGGGCTTTCGTACACGTGCACAAGTACCCACGGGCTGCGCACAACTCTCTTCAAACAGTGACGCTGGATCTCCTGCGCCGCCTTCAAGTCAACGTATCCGATCGCTTTTGAAAGCAAAAAACGGTAAAATGATGACGGTTAATGTAAGCTCGTTTAAAAAAGAACATTTAATCGAGCAATTGAACAGCTCAACGTACCTCTCCACATAAACCACCAATACTGACAACGTCCATATACCATCCATAAGGCATACAGACAAGTGCTGAAATGATCCACAACAGCAACGCAACGACCGATGCACCTCGCGACCGCAATGGATGACGATGTGTCGAACACGAGATTATACCTAGAACACAATTATTAGGGACCTCATTTCATTGAAAGAAGTAGTCTCCCATTAAATTTTTCAAGCCATTTACAGCAAGGGTTAGGTTCAGAAGCGCAGTGACTACACGTTACGCATTTGTAGATGAGGTCCTGCTGGGACAAACGGTGCGACATCTGCCATCTCTCATTAGAATTAGTCTGGGAGCACACCTGGCTCCTTTACTAGAAAGAGCCCTAAAGCTTTAACAATCCCATTTCCTATTCTTATTATAATTTCACCAACACACTGAAATGCATGTGGATGGGGGCTCCCTTGCAGCTTTGTGCCGCTGACAATGAATAGAAAACTGATGGAAAGGATTAATTGGAGGCCCCAAAATGGGAAGGCCATCCGGGAGTTAAGGGTCATTTTTTAAACCGATAATCAGCAACTTCACCTGTTTGTTTCTTTTTTTTCTATGAAATATATGCATTCTGCGCCACAAAAACGAGTTCTGATAATTTCGGAACATATAAGCCAAATGGACCGTATGAAACGGCGTAGGAAAAAAGTATGACCATGTGTGTCACGCGTTCGGAACGTGTTAACTGACTACTAGACTTTCAAACATCACATTCTCTTGAGGTCATTTTCACTCTGCGCTATACGAGGAAGAGAGAGATGAGTTATGCATTCATGCCTCCAAGGCGGGGCTTCTGCGGGGGCTAAAAAAGGACAAAGTTGTCCGCCGTTGATCAGTTCGTTTTTGGGATGCGGCACGCATTCTACTACCATTCAGAATCGTAATGGCTTACTGAATGCGATGTGGCTTTTACGAGGATTTGTAGGGCCCAGCCGATGTGCTGAATCGTCTACTCAGTGTTTTATCCTCCCTGACCAGTCTAGCACCAATTTACCGTTCGTGAGGGTACAAGCATTCAACGGCCAAGGCTGAATTCGACCCGAGATTCGACCCATGGACCGCGAGTGTGGTAAGCGTGTCATTTGCCGCTATACCACCTCCGCCTGTGTGTGGAGGTAACTCTCTCCAATAGCTGAGGCTGACTCAGTTGGATGAGCTAGAGTCAAGCGCAAATAACCTTCCTAATTGGTGTATTTCGGATAGTGGAGGAGTTTGTCGGTGGATTGGAGTGAGTCGAAGGGTCGCATGGATTGGGAGGAAAAGGTGATAAGCTCAAAATAAGTGGATAAAAAAAAGAGGATAGGTCCAGGACAAGGTTTGGCGTAAGTGCAGTGAAGTGCGATAAGCCACGCCACCCTAGCATTCTTTGTACTCCGCGCAACCGTTATAATTTCAGGTCAGCGTGGCATTGGAAAAATAAAAAAAATGAGAGAAAACATTTCGCGAGAGCTCTCCCTTTCTGAGCCTCTTCATGGATCCTTTCTTCTTTGGATCCTGATGAAATCTGGAAACCACAACAGAATAAAAGAATACACTCAGGAATGGCAACGGGAAGAATGGCATATGTCCCGAAGGAACTTTGCCATATCTTCCCGTATTTCCCTAAACGCCATATGAAACTTTTACGTGAAAATCGATGCCTCCCTTGAAGTGCAATTTTAGGCGACTGAGTCCGCTCACCCTTCACAATATGACATCATAATCATATTGCTTCAAAATACTTACCGATCTAACGCAATTGCCGAAAGAGAGAACGTTGACACAAACACCGATGCACCCTGAAATGAATATTTCATCAGAAAAGAAATTTCTATTTCATCACAAGTCAAAATCAGTTAGGAGTCTCTACAGCCGATTTCGTCTGAGCGGTTTCAAGAGGGGTGTAACGGGCCCACCCGCGGCATTTCTACCTCTGCTTGCTTTCTTTCTATACCGATCACTGATCGGATAGAGTAACGCAGCCGGAAGCAAGCTCTTTCCGCCCTTCGTACACCATACCGCCCGACGTTTTCGATCATACCATTTTCACTTTAAATCGGACACTTTTCAAACCAATTCGGACACCTTCCAGAAAAAAAATCGGACACTTTTCAAATCAAATCCCAAATGTTTTATGAATTCTGCTTCTTCGAATTTTTTTCACTCTTGCTAGTTGCACACATATTTCAGCTGAAAAGCACTGGTACGACATATATATGACTCCGCACACTTTTCAATGAAGTTACGCAAGTTTTGAATTTTTATAACTTTTTTCGACAACGACGTTTCGCATCCAATCTTCACAGAACGAATATAGCCGTACATTTACACACTAGCGCACTAAGCCTCGCCCCTCCGACCACGCCCACTTTAATTTTCCGCGGGATTTTAATTTTTTTCCCGAATTTACACTTCTTAAGGCTGTTACAAGTAGTCCTGCACACTAATGTAAGCTCCGCCCACCTTGTATAAGCCCCGCCCACTCTTCAAACATGATAAACATCGGCGAGCTAGTGGCCGTACTAGCAGGTTGGCCTCTACCGTCACCCGGAACAAAGTTCCCCTTTTTTTCTGGTCTTTCCCTTTTTTTCATTCTATGTGATGGGAGAGGCCATAACTTGCTAGTACGGTCACTAGTCGCTGATCTGCACCATTTTTGAAAAGTGGTCGGAGCTTCTACAAAATGGGCGGAGCTCCCAGTAGTGGGCGGGCTCTCACAGCTTAAAAAAGTGAAAATTCAGAAGAAAAATCAAAATTCCGCGATAAACAAAAGTGAGCGTGGTCAGAGAGGCGGGGCTTAGTGTCCTAGTGTGTAAATGCACGGCTATATTCGTTTTGTGAAGATTGAATGCGAAAACATCGTTGTCGAGAAAAGTTCTAAAAATTTAAAACTTGCGTCACTTCATTGAAAAGTGGGCGGAGTAATATATGTGTCTATACCAATTCTTTCCAGTTGAAATGTGTGTGCAGCTAGCAAGAGTGAAAAAACTCGAAGAAGCAGAATTCATAAAACGTATTGGAAAACCGCCATCGCGCTGAGAAATGGGCGGAGGTATTGGGCTGGGGCTTGCAGCAGTACCTAGTGTGGTCTAGTTGTCAACTGTTCATTGTAAGGCGTGTGCCCGATTTGGTTTGAAAAGTGTCCTTTTTGGTGCTCATTTTGGTTTGAAAAGTGACCGATTTGGTTTGAAAAGTGTCCGATTTGGTTGAAAAGTGTCCGATTTTAAGTGAAATTGGTATAATAAGTGACTTTAGTGGAAATGTGGTAGAGGGCTCGATAATTGTCAGTTTCTAGATATTAGGGCCGTCCCCCATGCTTCAGGTCCCCTTTCCGCAGGTATAGAGGTAAGATTCGATTTGCTCTTCGGGAGCTAAATCCCTCAGCAATCTCCAGTAATCATATGCAAACAGCGCGTTGTAGAAAAAGGCTCGTGTCGGGCGCCCGCCACTTTCCCAACAGGGGCACACTTGTTTATGGTGTTTACTTTTTTCAGACCCCTTACCCTGCCTTGATCCGTTCTATTTTTCTCAATTTTTCTAGAGTGCTATGGTTTTGCGGAATACTATTTGGAATCCCTCTGATGGTGACCGTGAATGAAACGAACAAGCAGATAAATAAATGCTTTCAATCAGCCGAAGCATGGGAAAGATGACGTGGTGTTTGACCACTTTCCTGCAAAGCAGCTTAGGATCCCCTCAGTCGTGGAGGCGGTAAAAGCCAATGACGTTTTGGTGCACTTTTGAATGACTCTGAATAATGGCAGGATTCTTGGAGTAGGTCGGCGGAGTTTATGACTCAATCGTTCAATTTCCTTTACTTTTACTTTTTAATCGTTCTGGCAAACTAGTGATTAACCGGTGAAAGCATCGAGAACCACACACATGCGGCTTTCTATATCTTTGAGGAAACTAATGGCGCGCATCCTTAATGGTCCTGAAGCTCATAGGGGAATGAAGCCACGTTAGTCATTGCATGAGCCATTTCGTCTCCTAAACCATCAGCCAAACAACATTAAATAGTGCAACCCAAAGAAGTAGACCACTTTATCAGTCATCATTGAATACTAGATGCTATGGAGCTTCCTTCGACGGCCCTTCGGAGCCTTTTGAATACTCCTTCGAGGTGTAAAAGCATTTGAATTGTAGAGCGGCTGGCCACCGCAAGTCATTGTATAGGCCACATCGCATTCAAAAGCAAATGGAAGCAGAAGAAAATGAACCTGCACAAGTGGAATGAGCTTGCAGACGGGTGATGCGAAAAACCAGGTCTTGTAGACGTTCGTAATCGGTGTAATAGGCAAACGACGTTAAGCACATGAGCACATCACTGGCAGCCAAATTCAGGATGAAAATATTCTGCACGGACTGTAGATGACGATTTTTCAATGTTAGATACCTGAAATGATGAGTATGAAAACTACAAAAGCCATCACAGCTATACAAGGTCAGAATCCTTGAAAATTGCAGGGAACGGTAATAATTTTCACCACTGAACAAGGCATAGCGGTTGCGGTTTCCGCCCATGCGCTTGTGTGTGTTTGAGAACGTGTTTGAGCAGCACTTATATGACCCACTTAGGTATTACTCCCTTCACGATGTGAGGTTATTGTACTAGGAACATAATATGTCCATCCTCCCCTCCCTGCCCTCCGCCCTCCCATTTGTCAGTCAAAAAGGTAAGATAATGATCTCTGCCTTTTCAGCTTCTCAACCATCGCTCACTAATCATTGAATATTTGGGAGGTTATGGTAGTTGAAGAGGTGGGGGAGGTAATGGGCGTGACCACGCCACAACCGTTTTGCTCTGAAAAGCTGACATAGTGGGAGTGGGAAAGGCACCGGGGAACAGTATCTCCTGAAGCAAGCACATATAAAAGGATAAATCCGTGGTCTAGACTCGCTGGCGACTATCCCCCCCCCCAACTGACTTCGCGCTTGTTTGGGTAGCTCGTGCGTCCAGACCTTTAAGCTGGCATTGACGGGTGCGCCGCGTTAAATGCACGTCGTAGCAACGTAGCAAAAACGGCATTTTTTTCATTTTCGCATCAGGACGCTGAACCTTTGAAATGAAGCGCTACCACATGACACCTCTGTAGCTAGGTAAAGCAAGTTTGCTTGCATTTGGATCCAACATCTCATATATACAAAATAGAGCTCGAAAAAAAAACCCAAAACACTCACAGAACGGCCACATTTCCGACGATGCCGAGCACAAAGATATGCACGTAGAGGACGGCAAAGATGACCATAATCGCCGGTTCATTGGTGAGATCTGGATGATCGTCGACGTAACGATGACAGGTGGCGAGTTCTGGTTCGGATTCATTTAGCATCTGAAAT
>MU912194.1:0-10417 GCA_036418165.1 Cooperia oncophora | reverse complement strand
AAGTAACAAGCGCGCTTGAATGAGTGCCTATCGCATTAAGTGACTCAGTAGTGAACCAAACTGCGAGACGCTATTTTGTCCTCCCAAAGGGTGAAACTCTGATTAGTATTCTTCGGATGAATAGTGCTTGTACTGACACATTCGATGACGCATACGATTTGCAGTTGGGTTTACCGAGAGCGAGCAAGTCCTGGAGTTCGGGTAAATTGCTCACTAAGGACACTTGTGAAACAGGAGTGGCGGCAGCAAAAAACAGAAGAAGAGAAGAAGGTGAAGACATGTTATGCAACTATGAACTTCATCCAATGACCGGCTGAGCTTAAGGGATGTCTCGAGGGTGAGCTGGACCATTCAAAGTTCACGCCGCATCGAGCAGTGCCCATATTGCAGCCATCCATTGAGAAAGGCTCTCGAAATTTGCACCAGAGCACATGGGTGTACGAAAAGCGGCATTCCTTGTTGTTCTGCACCTGATTTCCGGTGGTGGGCTCCCGTGGGTTCTTTCGACTGACTGAATATCATCAAAAGGAGAAAACCTTTATGTGCTCGACCTTAGCTAAGAGTGAGAGTGGAATGAGCTTGTTGTGGAACAAGGCATAACTTGGGGGAGTTTATGAGCCTTCCGGTATTCGGAGACTACTGAACCATGCAATAATTCTGCCAAATGATGTTTAGTGTCCTTCAAGAAAACAAGCCACTCCTGACTGACTGCACCCTTGGGAGGAGCATTTTTAGATTTGAATGCATGCCTTAACGGCTCTCATGTGATTTCAAAAGCTGTTGTTGCTCCGTAGTGCAAACAAAAATAGCGCAAAAACTGGCGCCGACAAAATTTGAGAAGAGCTGGACAATTGAGAGGATGCCGCTGCGTTGGAGCCATACAGTTGATATCGGTGCGATCACTAGTGGAGCCGAGAGGCGTTAAATGAGTCCACCTGTGGCGTTCTTACCAAAGGTTGCTTTCTTCCTTCTTCCTTCTTTCTTTCTTTTAATATGCTCTTCAATATGGTGGTGGGAATGTCCGATGAGAATTAATAAAATGTAATTTATAGCGCCTCGAAAGTCAATGAAGAAAAGTGACTTTTTTTGGCCCCTCCCTGTATACACCGAACACGTCAGGCTTTGCTCAATTTGAAATACTATGCTGGAGGGTCGCGCATATGTTGCAGAGTGGTGCCTGCCTGCATAATGGGATAGGGTCCAGGAGTAGAAGTGTACTTGGAAGCCAGCAAGCGCAGTAGTTGCCAGTGCTATGGTATTTCTGTAGCCTGGTTAGCGACACTTTTTTCGAAAATGAAAGGTACGTGGAGCTGAGGGGATCGCTGAGAGATGGTGAAGTTCAACTCTGAAGTTGAAGTGGGTCCCGATATGCAGGCAGGTGAGAGGGGACGTACTGAACGACCCACTCCTTATCGCCATGGGCTGCTGTATGCAGTGGTGCAGTATTAATTGTTAGGAAGGACAGATTCAACATGAAATTCTAGAAAGTGGAGATGAACAGGAATACGAGGACCCATGAATCAACTCCCAGGTGGCCAGGCATCAATTCCTGAAAAATTTCTGGAAATATTCTGAAGCAAACCGCTCAAAAGTAAACTACACAACAGAACGACGAATTGGAAAACTAGGTAACTCTCCCCTCCAGACGTGTATATAAAATGAAGATAATGTGTAAAATGGTCCGTAGGCTCGAGAGAAGACATTAGCTCTTCTCGAGCAAAAAGGGGGTTCATGACCAGCAAGGAACAAAGTAGAGAGCTTCTGCGAAATCTGGGTAACAGACTGTGAGGTTGGGAGACGATTGTGAACGACAGCGGAATCTTGGGGTGATGACATTTGTCGTAGGGATTATGAGAAGTCATCGACAGTTGGCTCTGACACTTAGGATCTGTCATATATGCTAGCAATAAAAATAAAAAACTGACAAAAAAAGAGCACACGTATGCTGTGAAGTGCTTAACTGCTCGGAAATACCAGACCACGCATCTTAAAAACACCAAAAAAATCCGAAAAATTTTCGTTTTCTGACATTTCTCCTTTGAACTTTCCAAAGAGGTTTTCGAGTTATGAGAATGAAAGAATTTACTCAAATGGTGTTGCAAAGAGTGACATTCAGTTGGATAGACCCGTTGTGGATTAGAGCCAAGGATTACGTTTTCCAAAAAAGATGTCATGGCAAAAGTGTAAGGCTCATCACAAAATGCTCTTAGTCAGGGCTCCGACCTGGACCTCATGTCTACTAGCCGTACTAGTCTAGCAAAACTGACATGTTTCTGGAGTCATCACCGCGCTCGTAGCCACACCCCTTATTGCTGTCAGATATGAACTGCATGAGCATGTCACGTAAAGCTCCAAATTATGAAGACCGTCTAGGGAATGAGCAGGAGTAACAGTGAAATGAATTCACTCAAACTTCCAGTTGTTTAGTCCCAATGTGGAGTATACCAGTAAGGATGTATTTTGTTCTATTGGTCCAGGTTGGAGTTCAAAGCTAAGCGTGACGGCCATAAATTAACAAATAAAGACAATTAGCAATGGATTCATGTGAAAGCAGCAAGTGACCGAAGTGACAGTCAACTGCTTCTGCTACGTTCCACAAGCTGAAATTTCGCGAAAATTCTAGGACTGAATAAGCTCCAGAGAACCGCCTACAACGCCTTTCGCACGTGATGAATCACCGAAGAAAGACAGAGAGCACACATAATTATTTCCGTTTTCCGATCACTACAACTGAAGAAAGGAACACCCTTCCCCTTACATGAGGTGAAAATTATGTGGGGAATATTAAAGGAATAAGCTCTAGAAGTGCTTGGAATTCGAAGAGGCACTAAATAGGCGTATCTTGCGACTGACTGAGACATCTCGGATCCTTGGCAGTATCTGGAGAACTGCACAAGACCCTCCCTTGACTTTTAAACACATCACTGGAACTGATAGAGCGAATTATTGGCTCGGATGCGGATGCGCCTCATCACGGAATCCGAACAACTTGGCCTGTCGTATACGCGAATCTCAAAAACTTGACGATGTTGGCAGAAAAAAACTGACATGCTGAGGTTACAACGGGAGAGATAGTGATAGAATCGAAATCCCCAGAACAGGTGACGTTCCTTATGCAACATAGGTTTGTTTATTTATTTATTTATTTATTTATTTATTTATCATGCACGCATGGGTGCGCTACAATGTCAGCGAATTCTCATAGTTTACAAAGTGAAACATCCAAGCTGTATATATAATGAAAAAACTCCTGAAGAAAAAATATCCGCGCATAATTCTTGTAGTTCTGCTTTCGGCCCTAGTTGCGATGAAGTCCCGTTTGGCTGACATTTTTGTGGTAATCTCTTTTTCGTCTGACTTATTTGAAGCATCGTCGCACTACGACAGGCGATAATTAATTGCTGTCATGTCTAGACGATCATTGGCATTTTCAAAAAAGCACATTCGAAGCGCTTCGATGAGTACAAAGTGCAGGTTAACTACATTTTGGCATAAAGTCATTTTCCGTCATTGTGGAAACTTTTGCCCGGAGCTAAGGAAAGCGACATTTTCAACGCGCAGTTGATAGCATATGTACTTATTTAGCTATGCAAGATCTATGACCATATTTCATAGTAGCAGTGCACGTGGGAGGGGAGGTGTATTTTTAGGTTTTAATTTGTTGAGACTTAGAATCGCGTTTTAATTATACGAGTGAGTTCGTGTTCGAGCACATAGAAGCAGCGCATGGCTGTCGGGAGGGGACAGCCCGACAATCATGAGCCAAGGCTGAACTCGGAGAAGCAGTTGCTAGGGCGCTCAGAAAGTCAAGAAAAACTACGTCGGGATTTACTGGCAGGATGGAGGATTCCTTAACAGTGATGGGAAGGGGACGAGGTCGTACTCGAGGAGTGATGATGCATTTGGCCGAGGATACCTGGAAGTAGATAGATGGCCATGGAATACCTCTGGGCGCCAAGTTTTCCTCAAACGCCTATCATACCGCTGTCGCTACAAAAGAGCGGCGGGGTTTTTTGGGAAATTTAAATTAAATTTAAGTGAATAAGGCGATGCAAAAAAAGAATACTTTCCCCACGAGAGAGTGAGATTTCTCGAGCCTGGAAGGAGGTTCAACACACCCTCACAAAAGTGAAGATTATTCGAGGGCTTCTTCCCCTCAAAGCTAAGTATGCATGCCGTCGCGGAAAATAGCATTAGTGCAGTATACATAGTTCTGAACAGCAACAATCTTCGAAGGAGATCTAATCTGCGCAAGGGCTCGCAGGAGCTAGACAATGCGCAACTTTTTTTAGATTTTTGCATTCCCAGACAAAAGGGTCACCAAATTCTGGGTCACAGAGGGATGGCACTCCTCGTTTGACCTGTGTGGAGTCAATCTGGGGTTTGACCCGTAGACTGCGCGCTCGTGGAAGAAGCACCACCCTCTTTTCTTTACACCACTTTGGCTCGCTTCTCTCATAGCGTAGCAGAAGACATAGCATAGCATAGCAGAAGACAAATTTTTTGTAAATTGAACGATGCTTATCAAAAAAACCTGCACAATACGTGTACAGCTCCTATAAAAAAACGGTAAAAATAAAAGATACCATCAAAATATTACTGGTGAAAATCATCGAAACCTTTTCGATTAGTTACTGCATAAAGCTTCGGAAGAAGCCTTGGAGAACTCTTATACCCCTTCGAATCTTCTATGCTACGGACACTGATACACACAACCTCCGACTACAGTAAAGCTAAGATCATGCCGTGGTTTTTTGGAAGACTCAAAATAACAGGTGGTTGTCGTCAGCAAAATATGACTCGCACAACATCCAAATTCTGTTAGACGAGCGTAGCAAATTCGGTAATGGTCGGTGTGACGCACGTAGGTGGCTAGTACTTAAGCTACCTATTATTAGTAGCTAGCAATAGTAGCGCTCAAGTGCCCTTCGATGCACATTGAATGAGAGGTAGGACGACCTTTTCAGCCGAAGTATAATTGAAATTACCATAAATCAGGACGAGAAGACTCCCAATGTGTACTGAAGTATAAAATATTCACGTACTTGCAAATGGAAAAGGCCCAGCGCCCTTGCACGGCAAGAGGTGATTAGCCTGGGACAACAAGGACTTTCCGAGGGAGGATTGGTTTTATTTCAGGGGACCTTGTTGAAGGCAGGTTATGGGTACCCGCAGGCCTCTTACGTGTCCCAGATTGATAAAGTTCTCCATCTATTGCGCACGGCATGCTAAACGACAGTGGCATGTGGTCCCACGGTACAGCATCTGGATGAGTAAGTTGATGTAAGCTTCCCTCACGCAAACTTCCTCTTCCAGTACAAGTACCCTCTCACAACCTATCTCTCACCCTACCAAATACCTCAGCTCCCACCAACTCACCAAAATTTGCATTTACTTCTCCTCAAGGAATGGCGACGAATGGTGAATATATCGAATATTTGATAAGAAAAAATATACCGGAAACATTGCCCCCGTGGCGCCGAACAATTTCTCTCATAGTCAGATGAGCCTCCCCCCCCCGAAATTAGAACCCCCTGGTGGAAATCTCTCAATGATTTAGTGGTTTTGTGGTCATGGTGATCAAAAATTAATTTGTGGACATACGCACACATTCGGCGATCACCATTTCAGAGGTGATATCCTTATCATGTACGGGAGCCCTGTTTCGCAGACGCAAAATAGGAGATAAGGGCGCTAGGGACAAGGTAGGGCAGAGCCCCCGCCCCCAAAGTTGATGTTTCTCATGACGCGAATTGATGGTGAAAAAAGCAAACACCTGAGGGAGAAACTAAATGAGAAAGAATGACAAAAAAGTGAAAGAGAGAAGAACATGTAGGACCATGTCATTCGCAGTAAAGTCAGTGCGGGCGAATTCTGTAGAGTAGCGTGAGAAAATGGCGCACTGCCGTTCGTTTTAGAGCTACATATGAGGTGCGCCCAAGCTCGACGACTGCGTACCTGCTTTAGGTCGCGGATGCGGAGAGGAGTATCTCACACAACTGATTGTGAAACATGCATCTAAGCCTTGGTTTTCTTCGATTATCTCCGTTACTACCTGATAAATAATTCGCTCGTTCACTAGAAGTTATTACACCGAGGGGTATTGTTGAGGAAGTGAGAAGTTAACAGGCTGGGTCATAAAAAATTCAGATGTTAAATCAATATTGCGGTTTGTTTTTCATTTTCCTCTGACATGCCACTTGACTGTGCATATTGTACCCCACCCATCTTCACTGACATTGTAGCGCACCCATGCGTGCATGATTAATAAATACATAATTTAATATTCCTTTTTTTCCTTGGTGGCTATAGTTCAGACGATCGTGACGGTTGGAAAGCGGGCGAAAAAGAAACTGCCTGCGGTAGGGATGAGGATAGGACCAGCAGCCTCAACCCCTCTTGAGTGCTCTCTGATTGGGGTGCAGCATCGTGATGTGAGAAAACTGTAGTACTCAGCTGTTACTACCCCCCCCCCCCCCCCCCCCGCCGACGAAGCGATTAAGGTCTCGGTACGGACCCAACCCATCTAAAGGAGGAGTCTCGCGGTGCGAGGCCTCTCCGCCTTCTCCAGGCGGCCAGGTATCCCCCCCCCATGTGTTTCACACACAAGATGCTGTACGCTGCCTGTCGATATATTACCCTCTGTCCTGTGGTTTGGCTGCTTAGACACACGAAACGATGGGAATAAGTTGCTTCATGCAAAACCACCAACAATAATATATAGAAGTTAATATTATCGCGTCGCTGTCACTCGCTTAACTGGTGGTTTGTCTAATATCCCACGTACCTAATGGTTGATGATGATGGATGGGATTCAAAACTTTCTGTGAATTAGCCTGACTTGTCATGTGCCTTCATTCCTAGAATTGACGAACAAGGCTTCTGTAGAAAAGTGACTTCCAGATGTTTGGCACCTTCAGGGTGCCCATTTTTGATCATTGGCGAGGAAAGAGATGTCAGTGTCTCGTCTGAATCGGGTAGTCCCCATCATTGTTCTTTTCACTATAGGTTACATAACGGTGGCTGCATTTCCACCGCATGTTAGACGCCCAGGGCAATGAAACGGAAGTTTGGGCAAAGGATCGGAGGTCAGTGTCAGACAGTGGAACGTCGGGGTGTGCAGGCAAGCGTCTTTTCGGTTACTCCAGCTTCTTTTCTTCAACCTGCTAAGTTCCTTGAAGGTTGCTTTGCTGCTTCACGGAGCGTTGCGAGTGGGCACATCTTTGAAGCAGCCCTTCATTTCCAATGAATCGTCGTGTTCAGGGGCCTAAACATTTTCCAAGTTTCGAATTCACAACTCACCCTACTATGCGCCTCGTAAGGCCCAAAGCAATTCAAACGACTCTACAGCGGTTTTCGGCTTCATCACACCTTTCTAACAGTACAAAGTTCAAGACTTTATCGTTCGGTTTCGCTTACCAGTTTGAAGGTTCAAGAGGGCTAGGAGGCTTAATCGACAAGTATAGGAGCTAGGACTGCAAATTCAATTTGCGCGTTTTGTAAGCAGAGCCACTTGCCTCTACACCAATTCCACTAGCAGTGCACCACTAAAGACGTTGATGGGGCAGTTGGCTCTTGGCCTCTTTATGTACCAGATCGCACTCGATCCTGCTCAAATGTACAGGTAAATGTAGACCAACTTCTCCAAAAGGCGGAGGTTATGTAGTGATCCACGCGCTGCTACCATCTCGTGCGTGTCTTGGTTTCAGATCCCGGGTAGATTTCCGCCTAGAACAACCAAGGCCTCTACTCTACGGGGAGAGTAAATTGGTACCAGATTCGTTTGGGAGGAAAATAACCCTCACTTGTACATCGGCGGGCCTCGCATGTAATTGTGTAGGCCATGTCGCATGCAATAAGCCACTCTGATTCTGAATGTAAGTAGAAAGGGTGCCGTATCCGCCGTATCCCAAAAAGAGATGCATCAACGGCGGAGACTTGATCCTTTTATCCTTTTACCCCCTCCAGAAACTTTTTCTTATGACCGTTCAGGCACAAGCCTCTATTCAGATCACAACATTCGGGCTGCCTAAGGGCGGTGAGAGTGTCAAGTCTCCGTTTACAATCGACAGCTGACGGGAACAGAAAGAATCCCCGTCAAATCTTTTCAGAGTTACTGCAGGCTTTTCAAAAACACTGTCTATGAATATAAATGTAGAGTCGAGCCACAAAGTAACGTCCTCTAACTGCAGGCCACTAACTTCCAGCAATCGTTCCATATTCATGACTCTTTTTCCTAGACAAACGTACTCGACTTAATCTCTAACAATCAACACCATGACGTAATCGGAATGGAGGGGAGTAGCCTGGGATAATTCGAAAAAACTGATAATAATGCTGTGAGCTGATGAACTGTTGTGGAGTGACTTTTAGGAAGTGAACGTACTTCGCTTGGGAAAAAAACCAGGAGCACTGAGAAATCTCAGTCAATCACGTCCCTCAAACGACTAATTTCCGCTCGATGAGCATTTCGACAAAAGTTTGCCTCGAAACAAATCCACTGAAAAACCTGAGAGTGGGAAATCAGTTGTGAAAGTTCAGCAGTTAAACGGGAAGCACTGTAAGGTTATAGCGTTGAAGGAAATCGGCCGCTGTGGTCAACGCCGTCTATATTGCTGGCCCCGCACAATGATCTCAACAACAAAATCCAGCTCCACCTATCACCACGCTTCACCTTATTTGAAAGGGACTAGGAAGGGATCGTAGATGAAAATGGCAGGACACATAGTTTTAGCAAGATCTAGCCCAGGAACCCAGAAGTAGGCCATTTCGGTGTGCGACAACACTGAATATGGAGTAGGCCGATGTTGACTGGCGTCTTCGCTTGGCCCCTCGGCTAGTAAACGGGTACGGTAAAGCTGAAAAGGATCACTTCGGAGCCTTGAGGTGAAACACAAAAATAAAAAGTTACCCGCGTACTGACGCACGCTCAGGTGTGGTACTGCTTTTGAAAATTTAAGCACTGGTAAGGCAAAAAAGTGGAATTCTGGTCTTCTGAGAATGAGGGCTTAGTCAACTGATGGAACATGACCACTTTTCGCAATGGCCGGTCTGCTTTGCCCCAGCATAAGCCAGGTAAGTCCGTGCTATTCAGGTGTACACCCCCAGACAGGGCACAGCATCGTGATGTGTGAAATGGTGGTAACAGTACGATCTCCCCCCTCTCAAAGAAGGGTCCGGACAACCCCTCCCCCACTTAAAAGAGTGTCTCGTTACGACATTCCCCCCCTCTCCAACACCTACCTGCCAATTTCCCACATTTCTAGTTTTTTCACCGCAAAAATTTTGCTTTCGGGCGAGGCCAACGCGGCAAACTTCTCTCAAAGCCACAGGACCCCCTGGCCAAGAACGACCGAATACGACCCCCCCTTCTCCAGAGCGAAAAAACGACTCCCATGTGTTTCACACAACGATGCTGTGCCCTGCCAGAACCTCGGAAAATCTTTTGCCAAAGCTCATCTGTAGAATGGATTGCGCACCCTGAGCGCAAAAATAACATTTAAGTTCAAGCCCTTCGCCGAAAGTGCCCTATTCATAATTTGGAGGCCAAATAACCTTCGCGAGCAGGTTTACAACGATTCTGATGAAGGAAAATACTAGAGCAAAAGACATAGGAAAGGAAGTTCGGCCAAGAAATTCTCAAGGTTTTAGTTTGCAATAATTGCGATTTGGGATAAGAACTCGAAAGGTGAAAATTGTGAAGCAAAACGAAGGTAGGATCTTGAATTCTTACACTCTGATGGAACTGAGAAAAATAAGTTTGTCGAAAATTGGGCCAGCTGAAGGAATGCGATGATAAACGAAGTTGCGTCGACAGAGTGGCGAGTTCGTTTGCATGAAAAGGACCTTCCTCTTCGTCATCAAGAACGACTACAAAAACTCTCAGAGATCCAATCTAAAGCCGTTTACCAACACATTTCAAAGCCAATTCCACAAAAATTCTGCCAGCTGGTGAAACACTTCTTAAGACATCATGATCATAAAATGTATCATTGTCGCACATGTTGGTCGGCAGAAACCCAACGACTCCTTGCACTGGTTCCTGTCCCGCCCACCATCTCACATCACACACTGCTCCGCCCTATATCCTGATGGAGATGATGTAGGTAGAACCAGATACTTAGGGCTTGCGACGTTAATTACCCATATTTATTTGTGCTTAGGTTTCGATACTCACTAAAGACCTGTACCTGGCCGATAGAACTAGCCATTATGCGAGATACGATTGGACGCTTCGTGTACGAATGGTTCCGCCTATTTAACCCACGCAAATAATCTGTTTTCCTATCATATTAGTATTTAATAAGAACAATGAAAATAATAATATAATGATAAGAAAGGACATAAACCAATCGCTGAATCGCTTTCTGAGAAGCGACACACATCCAATTATTCAATCGTAGTGGCTTATTTGATG
>MU912193.1:42025-57630 GCA_036418165.1 Cooperia oncophora | reverse complement strand
ATATTCCTGTGCCACAACCTATATCATACCTTGAAAAAAAACGCCCCAGTGTTCCAGTCGGACCGTCCCTCTGCTTCCTTCCCCTGCGCGTGCTCAGCCCGATCTGAGCATGCGCAAGAGAAGGAAGCAGAGGGACGGTCCGACTGGAACACTGGGGCGTTTTTTCAAGGTATGATATAGGTTATGGCACAGGAATATGTGGGTGACAAAAACTGCTAGTGTATAACCAAAAGTAGCAGTAGGTGTCTACGATGTCGTCGTTTACTTGAGATTCGGTGCTCTACAAGCTGACGCGATTGACCAAAACGCCGCGGCCATCTCCGCACGCCCACAAATCTAACCACGATTGTCTTGACCTCCTCCCACAGTGATCTGAAGCTGTTTTACAACTAGACCATCCTCAAGAGGTCTTTCAAAATGAATGTCCATTTCACGCGAACAATTGATATCTATCTTATTCTTTAATATTAAGGCACAAATTCCTTTGTGTAAAGAATAATATCAATATATCCATTGATGCAGAAATACCTACTATATATGCCTTACCAAAGCTACATAAGAATCCAGTTAAATTCAGATACATCACAGGTGCACATAGCAGTAGTGTTAAGCCTTTGGCCCAGGAATTACGCATAGTCTTCACACATCTCAAAAATCACTTAATTAATACAGAATCGCAACAGGACTATCAAGACATACTGGTCTATAAGTAATATTAATATAAGTCACGAACTACACAACATCACGTTCGACAATCTCAGAATTTACACTGCGGATTTCACGGACATGTTCACAAATTTAGAACATGATCTTATTATAAAGAAAATGCAAGAACTTCTTAACATTTGCTTCAAAAATGCCAACAGATCCTTTATTGCCACTAATGGTTACCATGTTTTCTATACAGATGGTAAAGAAATTAAGAACAACTACAGATATTACAAATCCAGCGATTTAGTATACTTTATTGACTATCTTTTACGTAACAGTTTTTGTCTTTTTGCTAATAATACGTTCAAGCAGACTAAAGGTGTCCCACAAGGTGGCAATTTCAGTCCACTACTGGCAGATCTTACGCTTTCTGTCATGGAGTATACTATGCTAAATCTAAAAAGTTTAATAAAAGTAAGCTGTTCATTCCATATAGATATATGGATGATTTGCTTGTTGTGCATAACCAAACTGATGATGATGTGGATGAACAACTTTCTCAAGTTTATCAAAATACCCTTCAATTGAAAAAAACTCATAATAGTGAAGTTTCTAGCAATTATTTAGATTTAACAATCAATATTACTAACGGTAAAATTAGTACCAAGCTGTATAATAAAACGGATGATTTTAGCTTCAATGTAATCAGATTTCCGTATAGTGACACAAACATTTCCCTTATTAACAAATCCTCTGTTATATATACGGAAACTTTGAGGTTAGCGAACACTTGTTCTTCAACGTTTTCGTCAGCAAAATAACGGATATGGTCACAACTCTTTTGAAAAATGGCTACGAAGAAGATTTTATTATTACTAGCATTGTAAAATGTATTTACAAAAATAAATTTATAAGTTACAAATTCTCGCAAATAACTATAGAAAGATAAATAGACTAGTAACAGGTATTCTCATTTGCAGCGGTGCTCAACGCTAATTCTCCTCCTTCCGCTACACTTTTAATTGATTTGATTGTTGTAATCCGCTTGGACATTGGTTGATACTCAACATCTTTCAGTAGGTTTAACCTATTAACAATCCAATTTTCCTTCCTCCTACACGTATTTACTACTCATATCGTGTTATATCACTCTTTCATTATCCTACTATATATAATCCGCTAAGTGTGTCTGTTGGTGTGTGTGTGAATGTTTGTCTGTATGTGTGTTTGACCGGAAATTCATAACTTTCTTCAAAACAGCGATAAAGCGCTCAAATTGATAAGTGATGTAGGGGGTGGGGCAGGAACATTATTGGTGGGTGGCAGGAAGTGATAACAGTTGATAAGATACCAAGGAGCCTTAGAAGGAGTGGGTTACCTAATTCATAACACCGGCCAGAGCAACGACCGGACGTTGGATCCAAGCAGTAAGATAGGGGCAGGATGGGAACATTATTGGTGGGTGGCAGGAAGTGATAACAGCTGATAAGATACCACGAGGAGCCTTAGAAGGAGTGGGTTACCTAATTCATAACACCGGCCAGAGCAACGACCGGACGTTGGATCCAAGCAGTAAGATAGGGGGCAGGATGGGAACATTATTGGTGGGTGGCAGGAAGTGATAACAGCTGATAAGATACCACGAGGAGCCTTAGAAGGAGTGAGTTACCTAATTCATAACACCGGCCACAACAGCGATGGGACGTTGGTTCCAAGAAGTTAGATCAGGATCAGGATGGGACAATTATTATTGGGTGGCAAGAGTTCATAGCACGAGTTGTAGCAGCACTGGGGGGAACTGCTTCCGGCAAGTCATTCAGAAGGGGTTACAGAGCATTCGTGAAGGGATATAAGTTGTATATAGTGTGAGAAAAGGGCTGATAAGCACCAGTACCTGTTCGCATCCTTACTGCTCAGCCTGAACTTGAGCACCGGTGCCCACGAAACAATGGGCAGAGGCTTATGAGTCAACTTATTCCATCCCTTAGCGATAGGATGACTGATTCGACCGCTAAACACTCGAGAGTCGACAAAAATAAAAGCTTTGGAAGCTTGCTTAACCAAAGTATTAGGGTCCTACTATTAGGCTGTTCGAAAAGTCCTGCGACACTTTGACCAAATTTTTCGAACTAAATTTCTGGTCAGTAAAGGACATCTCCAATCTACAAGGTAACCGCAGTTGATGACTAGGACTAGTGCCCTTCTTTTGCACAGCTTCTCATTTCCATTCTCATAGAACTACGGCAACTATGATAAAAAGAAGAGGTGGACCTCATTCTCGAGTTGAGGTCGATTTTCGGAATTTTTGCTTTTAAAGGATGCGATAGGGACCAAAGGAGGTGGTAATTAGAGGCTGCTAACTTTGTTAAATAACCTGAGTACGGTCGCATTCTCTGATCGAAATGCATGATCTTTTGGCGTAGCCTGATCCCCACAGCGGTCCTCGCATTACCGAGTAGTAGAGAAAAATTGAGTATTTCTGAATGAATTCAAGCGTGACGTCATCCATATTTTGAAGTCGATTAAGGTGGACTGTGGTCCTTACAACGGTGCTAGTATCCAGTGATACCGCACAGCTGCGTTGGGAGCTGCTTAACGAAAGTACCAGGATGTGAGAATATATCACTATGGTGTCCATGTTATTACCATCGAAATTCTTTCAACCGCTAAGCTGTCCTATTTCCAACGAATGGTGAGTGCTCTTAGAAATGTGATAAGCACCAGACATTAGCAAATGTTCATTAAACAGGAGAAACATAATGAAATGGGCCGTATTTCAAAAAATGGCGCTCGGGCCCAGTGTTCGGGGTCAGCACGGGAATCCTGCCAGCGATGTACCATTACCATAGATTCAACCATGCGCGCAGTAGTGCGCGTCAGCCAAACTGGTTATGTATAATTGGCCATCATCTTGATATGCATGAACTTTGCATGTATACCCCTTTACTTTTACATTCTCTCTCGTTTTATCCTATTTCTCAACACCTTCCCCTATGTAGTCCATGTCCTCATGTCGTCAACCTGTCGCACTGATGAGCTCGGGGGTTGGCTAGACAATGATGATTCGTCTGCGATACCGAGCGAAACGGATCATCTGTGCTCTGGAGTGTATTCCTTTCCCAATGTTTCCTTTCCTTTGCTTCTAATTGGGGTGGGGTGTACTAAATGGTTGTCTTGTGTAGGGTGAGGGTATTATCACAATCAGAACATCTTAATTACTCGATTATGGATTACCTTGCAGTTTTGCTAGCGGTTGTATCCTCCACTCCTACTATTATCCTACTCAAGCGTGCGCCACACCCCCCCCCCTCCTCACCGTACCCCCTTCCCTCTGCTTCCTTCACCTGCACATGCTCATGCTCGGCTGAGCACGTGCAGGGGAAGGAAGCAGAGGGGAGGGTCCCCTCGGTGCCCCCCCCCTCGGTTCCATCCCACCATGCCCCCGCACGAGCACACATCCAGCTGCCTTGCCAGCAGCTCATGAAATGGCTCGGAGTGTACCGAATGGTTGCCTTATATATGCTGTTATCATAATCAAAACACTGGATTGATCCATCTGCACCAATCGGTTACCGGTTTGTCTAGCGGTCGTTTTCTCGTCCACCTAACTCGAGCCCATGAAGCATTTTGCGGACGGACAAACATACATACATACATACATACCTACAGACCGACAAACCGACACACAAAACTTCTGCTTTATAGATAAAAAAGGATACTTCCAATCGATTAGCCTAAGTTCTGTAGTGTTCTACATGTCCAGGCTCTCCACGAAGATTCGCTACCCAGGGTTCAGCGACACTGACACCTCCGAGCTGTTCGGTACTGACTGCCACTTTCATCACGACCGCCCCCCCCCCCGGGAATGCCCAGCGATGGTGTCCCCTGTTCCCTCTAATCTCGATGATGTAGCCTGGGCAATAGATTGCCGTCCTCATTGCTGCCAACATCACCCGATTATTGCATGACTCACGTGGCGGTACCGATCCAGATGCATAGATATCACTCACAGAAAATAGATCGGCGTAAAGCAGTATATCCGATCTAGTAGAATTCTGATATCACACATGGCCTTATGTGGTGATTTCACGTGAAACCTGGAGGGAGTGGTGCCCACGATAGCGAAGTCACGACACCTTCTGGGATGTCAATGACCTGATATCAGACCGATCTTGGACGATTGAAAAAAAACCGTAACTTACATACCGCCCAACTGAGGCGCGTTGTTGCATTTGTGAAAATCACGACCGAGTAATCAATGCTTTTACATTAGCTTGGATTGGTCGGCGCAAGCACAATAGATGAGCACCGAATATTCGAATATTCCCTTTATGCTCAAAAGTTCAAAGCAAGAAGAACGTGAAGCTCGAAGTATGAGGATATGCTTTCAAGCAACAGCTAGAACATGAGAACCAGCACAGTATTATGATGATTTTATTAGTCGTATTCAGGCTGACACAATTTCTTGAATGCTTCCTCGACCATGTCGTCGCTCAATTGCTGAAACGAAATAGCTGAAAAAAGTAAGTAAGCTGCAAGGAAAGGAAACCAAATTGGCATGAGCACTCAAAATTAGGAGGTTTATCAAAGTTCTCTGAAAAAAATTCCTTAAAAATTTTTAGCAGGGAAAGAGGAAGGGGTGTTGGGAGTGGGGAGTGGGAAAGGTAGACACCCACAATCAATCATGGAAATAGCGCCGAACAAAGCCAACTTGGGGAATGAGGTCTTACAGCGCGTGTGAACTTGCAAGGCCCCTGCCAGAGAGGAGAACACGAAACAAATCCTGCCAGGTTCAGAGGTCTTGCAGCTCAAAAGCCCATCGCATCACATGCGCTTTGGCGCGAAGCCAGTGCAGTGTTCGTTTTCATGCGGTCAAACGATAAGTGGGGACAAGTTTCTACCCGAGTTTAACATCATGACCTGACTTCAATAAACTGTGACAGCTAAGAGAGGATACCAATTAAATAGTATGGCCAACTTGACATGAAGCCTGATTTGCGGCCTAACCGACGCACGGGCCATATCTTAGGGAAAAAATGTATCCAACCCACGCATGCGCATTTTGGCCAAAGTATCACGTGTTATAGTTATTTTGTTGTAACTTTGACATTTTTTGTTACCTGTTGATTTTATGAAGTTTGCTTGGTGCTTCTGTTCGTTCTACATGCCTAGGGACGTGAGCCGAATCAATCAATATGCGGACGCCGGCCAATCTACGCTTAGTTTCCCGCCAAGTGTGACGTCAGCACTTTGAACGGACCAATAGCGAGCACTTCCGGTTCCGCCCCTTCGAGCCGCGTATATAAGGGCCGACTATTGTGAAGAAGAGTCAGTCTAACCCTAGTGTGAGCTAGAGAGTAGTGTCCTCGGACACTACTCTGGTTCAAATAAACACTTGCATCAGTCAGTGTGTCAGTTCTCCTTCACCCACGGGGCTGCGCTCAACCCAAAGCAGCACCCGTGACTAATGGCATTAGTTTTGGATGGAAAGGCGATCCACCACTCAAGAGCTAACTGTACTCACCTCCGAGGACGGTTCTTGCCATGTATGAGAAGGGATTGACCGCTGTATTAGAGTAACACTTTCGGCGTTGGGCAGCGCGCGGATTTCAGGCTGGTAGGGTAGTGGCACCCGGGTGCCCATGGTGGCTCCATCCCGATATTCTTGAGGTGCAGCACTTGCGTCAATATCAAAATTCTCTAGCAAAACGCGCATTCAGCGTTAGAAAACAACGGACGTGACAGAACGCAGTCACGTAACGCATCTGGCTATGGTCAGGTGTCTTACATGCCGCGTGGCAGCGCGGGCAGAGCCCAGGGACACGGATATCGCTGTCATTCAGCGCCGTTCCCGTGCATTTGTGAGTGGAAAAAATGGCACATTATCGCAGCTGGTACCCTTTTGACCTTGCTTTCGACTCAATTATTAGGTTGGCCGGAAAGTTTCCCGCCATTGAATTGGTGAGGAATCCAACGGCCAAGCTTTGCGACTTTACCTTCTCCAGCCCAGATTCAACAGTTGATTGGGCATGGCCGAGCATCGCTGCAAGTTCCCTGGTAGTGGCGTACGGATCCTCTTCCACGGTGGATTGCAGCAACTTCAAGTCTAACTCCATCGGCCGGCCGGACCTTGGAGCATCTTGGAGAGAAAAATCTCCTTTCTTGAACTTGGCCATCCAGGTCTTGCACGTGTCGTAAGAGATAGCGTCAGCGCCATATGTATCCACTATCTTGGCTTGGGCTTCCTTTGCGTTTAAGCCAGACTGATGAAGGAAAAGAAGACAGTGCCTCAGGTGCATCCTGTCGGGTTGAAACTTGGGCGGCATTTTGGAATCCAAATGCAAGCTGGGTGAGTGTGAGGTAGTGATGTGAAAGAGTCTCTTGCGTGCTTCATGCACACCCCACGATAAGTCATAAACATACATGCAAGGCTAATATGGTGCGATCAAACACGTGGCGGGAAACTTTCCGGTCAACCTAATACTTCCTACAATCATGATAGTTTAGCGATTCTATCGCAGACCCACTCTCTACGGAGCGTGTACAGTTTGTCTTTAGCAGTCTTGAAAATAGCAAGCGAGTTCTATGCGTGGCAAAGCTGGAGCGTATCTTTGTTTTTCAGTTGTTAGCAAACCTTTCAAAAAGACGCAAAACGAGCGTGCATCGATGCGAACCTTAGTGCCTCTCTGCAAGTATGTCAAACGACGAGCTGCACTACTCAGACACAGTCGTTTTAAAGCTGACGAACTACAGGCGTGGCGAAACCGCGTACACAGGCAAGAAGAACAGCCATGATTATACCCACGATGGGTCAGCAAACTCGGCAATGGGATTTGAAACCAGTGTCCAGGCGCATGTGAAGGTATACACTGCGAAGCATAATCATAGTTCCACCGATGAATCTCACAAAATCGTCTTACGTTACGTACGTTATACGTTTTCAAAAATGCCCCCATACAGAAAATGTGGTAATTACCAATACCAATTCGCATGCCAACACCAAACTCTAGCTTGAAAAAACAATTTTTTTCGTCAATTTTTTCAAAAATGGTCGTTCTGACAACGAAGCAAAAATATAGTTCACAAATCGAATATCCAACAACAAGTGCACAATAAAATGAGTAAATTTTGATCCAGTAATCTACTGGAACTCTATTTCTCCAATTAAGTTGGAAAATACGGTTGCCCATGTTCGATTAGAGATTTTAATAGGCTGTCTAGATGACGGAAGAAATCATTTCTTTTTTATACGGAGCGCAGTTTCAGACGTTCCATTCATGCGATGGCAGCCCAGACCATGAGACCACATCCACTGAAGTTCCGCCCGGAAAAATGAAACTTGTCTTCCCTCATATCGTGCCAGCGGGATCGGTTTTCGTCGGAGCCGTCGCAGTTGAATTTTCACTCATCAGAAAAGCACGACCGCGAGAAAAAAAAACTGAAAAAAACACTACAGACAAGCAGTAGGGCACCGCAGCCAAAAGCCAACCTCACTCCATTGGGTTCGGCAACATCTTCGAGCAAAGCCAATTAGGTTTTCGCGATGGTTTTTCGTTAGAAACAGTACGTAACTCATATTCCTCCTATGGGTGAACTCGGGAGTTTTTCAAGAGACGCCTAACAGTATCCTCCGAGACATTAACCTGCGAAGATGACTTGATTTCCCGACACGACACTGCAGAGTTGGATGCTTTCCAAGGATACGGCGGTTATTCCGATCGGGCAGCAAAGGAGGATGTCCAGAGCTCTTCTCAGCTCAATATCCTGTGGGTCCCTTGGAAAAAATCGTTGATAGCATGATGCGGCCCGCATCCCGCGCCATTCGACGATTCACCAGTTTTTGAGCCTTCTTTGCGATAATCTGTCCTTTTTCGAGGTCCATTAATGAAGTTCCACTTGCCATAGAAGAGGCAAGAAGTCATAATGATGAGAAGTTTCACCGAACAAAAATGAGATGCAGCCGGAAAATATGGGGTGGAACTATATTTTTGCTTCGTTGTCAGAACCATTTTTGAAAAAATTGACGAAAAAAAAATTGTTTTTTCAAGCTAGAGTTTGGTGTTGGCATGCGAATTGGTATTGGTAATTACCACATTTTCTGTATGGGGGCATTTTTGAAAACGTCGTGTAAGACGGGATTTTGTGAGATTCATGGGTGGAACTATGATTATGCTTCGCAGTGTAGGTACATTCCATGCAAGACGAGTTTATATCCTTTCCTGTTGGATCATTATTTCCACTTTATTTGCAAACTCCACTCACATCATAGTCTCGCACTGGAATAATTTTCTTCTCATCATCGCCAACGATTTCGTGAACTTTATCATCAAATTTTTTCGAAACTTGAAGGTATAAGAGATCGACTCCCGCATTTCGCCACTAAAATAACCTGTGCACAGCTCCACGAAGATGAAAATGAAGTAGAGCTTCGACCATCTACCTCCAACTATGTGTTAAGGCAAGCATTTTGAAAGAAACATTCGTCTAGGCTGTATATTAGGTCATCCCATTCAAAGTGGCCGATACATATAGAGGAATGGCAGAAAAGCAAAGGGGATAGAGCAGCGGGCTACTATACCATTTGGAAGCTAGTACCTTAAGCTGTGTATCTGTGAAATTTGGCGAACCTAGCCCCAGAAGAAGTTCTCGAGAAATTGAAAAGAAGCCCGAGTGGTGAAAATCGGCGCCGGTTTTTCAAATCAGACGTCATAAGAGGAAAGTGCGCTGCTCAAATTTGACCTGCGCCGGACCATAGTTGTGTGTAAGGGTGTTCTCGAAATACACGGTGGAAGATTTGGTTCAGGAGCCCGTACAAGGAAGAAAGGAAAAAATTTGTTGTCGTGGATGGTCCCATAATATTCATCCTGCACAAGAAAAACGGGTGGATGAAGTCAGGCACTGAATATCTGATCACAGAGCCTGGACCTTTGTCGGGTTTCCCCGCGAGACTGACATCCCTGCTGCAATTACTGTACGTGTTATGACCGATAAACTGAGGATGGTCAAGGGGGTGTGCGCATGGGTACCTAATTTTCTTATAGAAGCACGAACGCAGTACCGATTCTATACCTCTAGCAGTAATGTTCTCAGCATGAGATGTCACTCACAACTGTGAAAACGCACCCAGGCCTTAGATGAAATATGGGTGGTCTCGGACCTCGAGCCGAAACTCACAATCGTCAATTTTGTATGAATGCAGATGAGAAGCCGCCCGAGTTCTACCATGAAGAGTTACGTGGGCGCAAGATGGATCATCATAGCAAAGGATTCCCACACTGTGGCTTTCAAGCGGCTCTATACAGAGAACAAATCCGTCACTGTCGGTGCATATTGCCTGTTCCTCGGCATTCAGATCGACAAATGGATGCTACCACACAACTACAAGAAGGCCACCGTTGCTCGTCATAGTACCAGACCCCGAGTAACTGTATTGTAGATCAGTGCTGGGACACAAACAATACTGAGACCTGGGTTCAATCGCCCCATTCGCCCGTCATAAAGCCATGCGATTACAACTGTTCTATTCAGTTGAGGAGTACTCCGACGCGCCAGACCGCTACAATGTTTTGCACCTTTGCCGAAATTCGCGCGCAACACGCAATTTACCACACCTGTTTAAAAATCGAAGGTACCAGAGGTCCAAAGCCCTCGGGGCACTGGGAGCGGGTCACTAGTGAAGGAGGGATTCACTTATCTTAAAGCTAAAATATCACTTTTCTATCTATTCTCCTCTTTGTTCTATTAAAAAAACCATCGGCCACTTTGAATGGGATAACCTGATAGGTGGAGTGAGCTTACCTTTCTAGCGATCTCTTGAACTCCCATCGTGGGATGGTCCCATAATATTCATCCTGCACAAGAAAAACGGGTGGATGAAGTCAGGCACTGAACATCTGATCACAGAGCCTGGACCTTTGTCGGGTTTCCCCGCCAGACTGACATCCCTGCTGCAATTACTGTACGTGTTATGACCGATAAACTGAGGATGGTCAAGGGGTGTGCGCATGGGTACCTAATTTTCTTATAGAAGCACGAACGCAGTACCGATTCTATACCTCTAGCAGTAATGTTCTCAGCATGAGATGTCACTCACAACTGTGAAAACGCCCAGGCCTTAGATGAAATATGGGTGGTCTCGGACCTCGAGCCGAAACTCACAATCGTCAATTTTGTATGAATGCAGATGAGAAGCCGCCCGAGTTCTACCATGAAGAGTTACGTGGGCGCAAGTGGATGATCATAGCAAAGGATTCCCACACTGTGGCTTTCAAGCGGCTCTATACAGAGAACAAATCCGTCACTGTCGGTGCATATTGCCTGTTCCTCGGCATTCAGATCGACAAATGGATGCTACCACACAACTACAAGAAGGCCACCGTTGCTCGTCATAGTACCAGACCCCGAGTAACTGTATTGTAGATCAGTGCTGGGACACAAACAATACTGAGACCTGGGTTCAATCGCCCCATTCGCCCGTCATAAAGCCATGCGATTACAACTGTTCTATTCAGTTGAGAGTACTCCGACGGCAGACGCTACAATGTTTTGTCATTTGCCGAAATTGGCAACAACAGCAATTACACACCTGTTTAAAAATCGAAGGTACCAGAGGTCCAAAGGCCCTCGGGGCACTGGGAGCGGGTCATTGGTGAAGGAGGGATTTACTCATCCTAAAGCTAAAATATCACTTTTCTATCTATTCTCCTCTTTGTTTATTAAAAAAACCATCGGCCACTTTGAATGGGATAACCTGATAGGTGGAGTGAGCTTACCTTTCTAGCGATCTTGAACTCCCATAGTTCAGGGAACGAATAGGTAAAGTCTCCAGCTCTAGAACCCTTGCAATTGGACCCTTGGCCGTCAGATAGAATGACTACAATCTTCAACTCGGAATTGTCGTTCTGCAAAACGATTTCGTTAACCCCAGCGCTGGAGTGTATTTCGTTTAGCGCACACCACCCATCACCCACTATATATAATTTGCTACGTTTGTTTGTTTGTTTGTTTGTTTGTTTGTTTGTTTGTTTGTTTGTTTGTTTGTCTGTCCGAAAATTCGGTTTCACGAGAAGAACAACTTGGAGAGGAGTTCGTCTGCGATAACGGGCGAAACGGAATCTGTGTTCTGGAGTGTATTCCTTTCCCCAATATTTGTTTTCCTTTGTTTCTATTAGGTTGTCGCATAAGTTCTTATACACGTGTTTGATCCTCTCCTATTTCGTTCGCATGGATGTTGGTATTACGTCATCACGTGTGCGTGACGTGTACATTATACTCTTTCATTACACTAGCTATCACTCACCGAGCTTGCATTTGCAGTACACAATGTCGCACAATTACCACTGTGACAGAATGTACCTGCGCCACTGCCTGGTTTTGCTTAAAAGAAGCTTCACGTTCTCAACTCGATGATCACTGGAGATGAGAAGTGGGTCCTCTACGATAACCCTGTGAGGGAGCAGGAGTGGGTGGGTCGACAAAGGAGAACAGCCAGAAGCCACCTCAAAGGCCGACCTTCACACCAAAATGGTTCCCCTGTTCTGTTGGTGGTCCAGAAGAGGCATGGAGTACTGGGAGCTGCTGGAGAAGGGACAGACGATTGACGCTTCCACATACGTGACCCAGCTGCGGAAATTGAAAGATCACGTCGACCGTACTCGTGGAAGGAATGCGGAAATCTACTTCCACCAACGCCCGACCTCACACTGCAAAGGCGACCCAGGCCGAGCTGGAGAAGTACGGATGGCTGATGGTCGCCCACCCTCCCTACAGCCCTGACCTCGCTCCTTCTGACTACTGGCTGTTCAGCCACCTGCAGCGCTATCTGGACGGAAAAAAGTTCGAAACAAAGGATCAGGTCAGAAAGGCACTCGACGACTTCTTCAAGTCCCAGCCTCCGTCGTTCTGGAAGGAAGGAATCGACAAGCTGCCTGAGCGCTGGCGTCGAGTAGTGGATGGTGATGATGCATACCTCTAATCTTCAGGTTGGTTCGCTATTGAGATATTTACGAAAAAAGTCGTGTATAAGAACTTATGCGACAACCTAATAAATATCTGTCAATTGATTGCCAAGGTGGAGAATCAATCCACGGAGTAGTCCAAATTCCATTTCTCCAGATCGATACTATTCTCTCGGCGGATTTGCGGGTTCTTAGATTCTCCGTTCTTCCAGTGTCGCATGGTATGGACGCTTTTCTAGAGTACCTGCTTCTGGTGCCAGTGATTGCCTGTGATGGAGCTTCACCGAAAAATGCTGCATATTTACAATGTGGAACTCAGCATTATGGCTAAAGAAAGCAACACAATGTGACAAAAGTAAAGTGAATATCTGGAAGGACTGGCAAAATCGGGGGAAGGGAGAGAAACAACATCACCCGCTGTTGAAAGTTCTGCGTGTCTTACTTTTGGAACAAGATGTTCAATACTCCGCTTGAACGTACTCAGATGCAAAATTCAGTATAATAATTAGCATATTGTATATTTAGTACTATTTTACATAGGAAATAATATAACTCAAAGATATTTCGAAACGTTCCTTGAAATTAGGAGGGCAAAGGAAGGAAGAAGGAAAAGAAAAAGAGAACAGGAACAATAAACATGAACGAACATGACCCCCTCCCGGTGTAATTTCACCCACAGTAGCGCGATCGGATCGCGCGATCCAAATCCGCGATCCGATCGCGCGATCCGATCGCGCGATCCTAGTCGAGCGATCCGATCGCGCGATCCTAGTCGAGCGATCCGATCGCGCGATCCTAGTCGAGCGATCCGATCGCGCGATCCTAGTCGAGCGATCCGATCGCGCGATCCTAGTCGAGCGATCCGATCGCGCGATCCTAGTCGAGCGATCCGATCGCGCGATCCTAGTCGAGCGATCCGATCGCGCGATCCTAGTCGAGCGATCCGATCGCGCGATCCTAGTCGAGCGATCCGATCGCGCGATCCTAGTCGAGCGATCCGATCGCGCGATCCTAGTCGAGCGATCCGATCGCGCGATCCTAGTCGAGCGATCCGATCGCGCGATCCTAGTCGAGCGATCCGATCGCGCGATCCTAGTCGAGCGATCCGATCGCGCGATCCTAGTCGAGCGATCCTGATCGCGCGATCGTGAAGTCTGAACGCGCTCTAACATTCGAACGTCTAACATCAGCTGAAGGTGATGCTTGACCATGGTAAGGAAGAATCCCTTCACCTCTAGCGATCCCCTGTTACACCTGAATCCTTGGTATGTATCTTCATGAATAAGGTTATTCATAAGCGTTCTGTTGGACTCAACGTGGCATTCAGTTCGCTACTTCTCAGCCGAAAAAGCTCGATTTCGTCGACCTGACACTCCAGTCTGAGCACTTCAATCTACTATTAGTGGAAACAGAAACTTCGAATACGTCGAGACGACCATCGCATAGGGCGAGGAATTCTCTGCAGAACACTGTAAAAAACAAGTGGCAAAACTTCTCAACTTTGGCGCGATTGGCGAGGAAAAAGCGCCATTACTTATGAGCCAATTCAATACTATATGATCGGCTAATCAGTGAACGTCAAGGTCAACAGGTCGCCACGGCCACTCAAGATGAGATGCATATCGACGTGTACGTCTTGGGACGCTGAACTCAAATCTGCTTCCAAAATTTGCCGAACGATTCTCTATGAGGAGTTAGGGGGGGGGGTGGTTTTAGCATAGCACTCGCCGATCCTCCTTTGCGTAGCTCAAGTTAAGTTCGAGTACAGACAGTCTCAAGTGGTCGATGGTGTAGTGGATAGGTAAGTTGCTTCATAGATGGGAGGTCATGGGTTCGATTCCTTGACAGGAGCGCGTTTTGCATTTTTTCGGACATCTTCTGCGAGTTCAGAAAATACTTTTATCCGTTATTTTGTCAAGCTTGCTCTTACTTGCAGCAGGAAAAGACTCAAATGCCGGCAATTGTGCTTCGCTTTCAAGACTTTTAGGCAGTGTTTACCCTTTACTGCCCAAATCACCCAAATCAGGCCAGTTTTTGACCGACTTTTTTCTTCGTAAGCAGAATTGGCTGAAAAGTTGCCTACTAGGGTAGTCTGCCCTTCTGAACATGATTATCACATCCGCTCGGCACTCCTAGCACCCTAGCACCACAGGCGCCAGCGCCAAAATACCCTAGATCACCAAGTTCGCTGAAAACTTGTCAACTGGGGTAGTTTGACCTCCTGGACACAGAATATCCCATTAGCTGAGCCCGGAAATGCCTGGCGCCGGCGCCAAAATACTCGAAACCACCAAAATCACTAAACTTTCCAACTGGAGCAGTTTAACTGTGTGGATCGGTGAGAATGTTTGGGATAGAGAACAAAGGGTAATGCGATTGTGTAACCTTGCGTCTGCTCCCCTGAGATGAGGCCCTTTCTCTGCTAAGGCTGAGCCTTAGCAAAGGGAAGGATTTCTATGACAGGCAACCAGGAAGAGTGGTGCGTTACTTCGGCCAGTTTGCCCAACTGCCCTAGCACAGAGCCCTGCACGAAAGTGACTGGAGTCTGTGAGTGAGCCGGAGTCGGAACAACCATGTGATGGGTAATCATGTTCAGAAGGGCAGACTATCCTAGTAGGCAACTTTTCAGCCAATTCTGCTCACGAAGAAAAAAGTCGGTCAAAAACTGGCCTGATTTCGGGTGATTTGGGCAGTAAAGGGTAAACACTGCCTAAAAGTCTTGAAAGCGAAGCACAATTGCCGGCATTGAGTCTTTTCCTGCTGCAAGTAAGAGCAAGGACAAAATGACGGATAAAAGTATTCTCTGAACTCGCAGAAGATGCTCCGAAAAAATGCAAAACGCGCCTGTCAAGGAATCGAACCCATGACCTCCCATCTATGAAGCAACTTACCTATCCACTACACCATCGACCACTTGAGACTGTCTGTACTCGAACTTAACTTGAGCTACGCAAAGGAGGATCGGCGAGTGCTATGCCTGAACACCCCCCCCTAACT
>MU912193.1:10655-31263 GCA_036418165.1 Cooperia oncophora | reverse complement strand
GAGTGTGCCACGGCTCCAAACCAGTTCTTTGCAGTTGTTGATGCGGATATGCGGCAACAACTGGTAGAAAACGAATGATACGAACAACATGACCGCCAAACTGATGGGAAGTGAGAAATAGGTTGTGCTATTCCAAAGGCTGTTCGGTAATATCCGAGAAACAAAAATTTTCTTACCAACACGACCTTCTACGTATGAATACCGTTTATGCTGCGTTCATACTTTGTGGCAACTTCCACTAGCGTTTATAGCGTCCACACCGATCCTAGCGTTCCGAGCGACATCGATCTAATATCCGCCAACGCAGCGACGAGCAGTATCTCCAAGGCTAGAGAAGTATAGGTATGAATTTAACGTTTGCCAGCGTCTACCAGCATTCATCAGCGTTCATCAGTGACCGGGAGTAGAGAGTATGGGAAACAGGAGGTTAAGAAACGATTACCGTCGGGAAATTGCGGCGTGTGCAACCGCACCGTACAGCTGCACTACACCGTACATTAAATTGCATAATTCTGTGCTTTAGCAGTTGTGCGGTGCGGTTGCACACGCCGCAATTTCACGACGCCTAATCCAGCTGTTTGCTACCCTTCTACTTCCCCATACTCTCCACTCCCGCTCGGAACGCTAATGGTCGGTGGTGGACACTGCCGCAAAGCATGAACGCAGCCTTCGAGCCTCTAACCATCGGGCTGCCATGTGTTTTTAAAAGTTTCGGAGTGACTTCGTCTAGGGCAGAAGTTTTCCTGTTTTGGAAACATTTCATTGCTTGCTTGCATTCCACCTTCCATCTTTATTAAACCGGTGTTGACGACAAGCCGATCAGCTCTACGCGGTCTAGTGAGTGTAATGACAAGAACGCGTGACAACCTCGAGGAAACTCTAGTTTTGTTCTCACCAAACTTTTGTCTGTAAAGTTATAACAAATTGTGGGTCCTAATCACGCTTATTTCTAGCCACGGCTCCATCAGTGTCAGCGCTGCACCCAGTGACTGGAAGTCCATATAATTTGTGGCATTGCAATGTGTCGGAGGAGGCGAGCGCAGCGCGGCACGAGCTCGCATCCGCTGTCTTGCTCTACCAATGATGATGGAGCAATGATAGGAAGGAATCAGCCACTGGTGGGAAGGCCGCAGGTGGGAACCGCTGATTGCGACCCGACTGGTCGCGGTGATATTAACTGTACATGTAGCTTATTTACCGTACCGGTTGTTGGCACAATGCAATCGGCGAATTTGTTGTCTGTCTCAGCTGTATATTCATCCACGGCTGTGCAGAATGAAGGCATTGCCCCAAGTTTTTGACCGCTCACTTCGTTTTTCGTCATTTTAGCACTATACAGCATCCCTACTAATATTCCATAATGAATAATCAGCGGTCATCCGGGTACGCTCACCCCCTAGCAGGTTGTGGTTCGTGGGCCACTGACTGTAGCCCGCCGAGAGCGCCATTGGTTGTTGTGAATTAAGGACGTAGAACGACAGTCACGGCATCCGTTGCCAGGGAAGGCTTTTGTGACTACTATCGCTTATGTCCAAGGGAGCGGTTATTAATTTTCAGAAATATGGAGTTGGTGACAGGCAACTGCGAGAAGCTTTACAGAGCAATGAAGGCGGTAAGAACAGCAAGGCTACGGCCTGAATTCAAATTAAACGAGGCGGTCCTTCAGTCATATATTGTAGCAATTGACAGCGCTGACGACTAAGGCTAGCAGAAAGGCCGCTGAATTAACCGACGATGGCTTCCTCGGGTCCTGTAAATTAAACTAACTATACTATGGTGAAGGGGTCGCAGGTGTCCCGAAGCTCGGCCATGCTGGGGCTAATTAGTAAGGTGTTAGCTCAGCTGATGATGTGGTTCTCGACGGCGTTGATTCTGAAATCTGCCTTTGAAATTCGCGGAAGGCGATTCTTCGCGAACGGAATTATGAAAGGTTTTTCTCAAATGAATTAAAATGAGGGGTTAACAGAGTCGAGCGCTGGGTTTGCTCAGCCACTTCGTAGGCTGGGAGGAGACCGGGCTGAACGCGGACGCTGTGCGATCAACGGGGCGGCAGTGGTGTAGTGGAAAGTGCTCTTGCTTTGGACCGCAGGGCCATGAAGGGTCGAATTTGCTGGACAGCGACTTTGTTTGTGGCATTTTGTGGGGAGGAAGGGTCTCCATTGTAAGTCTAGAAAAAGCTCATAGACACGCAAATGGGTGCGTATTCGTGTTCTTCTAGGGATGGCAATACTAATCTTTGGTGAACAGGTTTCTAGCTTCCTGAATGGTGTAAGGGAGGTTTTTGAGCGCCTCTAAGCGTTGGAAAAGCGCTTGGAAGCAGTGATGCCGAAGGTGGACTGCACGAAGGTGAGTCGAGGCAGTCTCTCTTGTCGATATGCTTGTCTTTGGACGGCAAATTTGCTTGAGGGGATACCCAGGGAAAGTGAGCAGGTGGATCAGATATTGATGCGTAGAGTGGCACGAGGTTGTTCAGGAGAATGCTATCTGCTAGCCGAATACGGTGTGCCGAACATCAACCTGAACTAACGTTCCATGAATGCTGTTCACTTTCGAAGTCAGGTTCAGAATGCAGATTTGTCTAGAAACTCGTACCTAGGTCTACGTGTCGCCTTTGATTGGCCCGATAAGAACACGAATATGCGCACCTGGGGCTTCCAGCGCGAAAACGACCTTGCTACTGCCAGTGCGCCAATGGGGCACTCCTGTACATTCAAAAATTCTTTCAGACCATAAGGCACTACGCGCGCCACTAAGTGAACGCAAACTGCTTTTCACGCAAGTCAAGGAGAGCGCTAATAAAGTAGTGACGCCACAATCACTTTTTGCCACGTTTGCGCAAGAAGCAAAAAAGTTAAGCTCAGCAGGGATCCGATCCCATGACCTGTTGCGTGGTAAACGCGAAAAAGCTCCATAACTCCGTTCAGAGAATCGTTCTGCAAATTTCGAAGGCAGATTCGAGATCAGCGTCCAAAACCACGTCTAGTGAGCTACATCTCATTACAAATGGCCACTTCGACCTGACGACCTTCCCTAAATAGAATGCATTCACTTTGGTTGAAAAAGATACAACACGAAAAAATCTGCTGTAATAAACACCTTTGCCAAATACACACGCTGCCCACTCACGATTGCGTCAATTGTGCACCAAATAGGTAATTTATTTATATACCAGTCGGATACAGCCACGCCTGAGGGGCAAGTGATCTGGGACGGTAGTAATGTGGCATAAACTGGCAGTTTACAGGTAACCATCAGCTCGCGGTAAGGACGACTGTCCAAAACGCCTATTCCAGAGACTTTATTAAGAAAGGTCGAGGTTAGGTGGTCGTTACCACGACCTGAGGTGAACATTGCTATCCTCCGTTGAACTGCGACGTCATGACGTCGCACTTGAGTTCTCAACCACGAGGGTGGAGAGAGTGGGAGAGATGACGCGAAACGGAGAGACGCAGATAGTCGCCGTTCTGTGCAGTGAAAAGTCCTCCAGAGGACTTTTCAAAGATGGCCATCTCTGTAGTGCGAGTTTAGGGTTCTTTCAACAAAGCTTCTATGGCCATCTCGTATAGTGCGAGTTGGGGGTTCTTTCAATAAAGCTTCTGCGAGTTGGGGGTTCTTTCAATAAAGCTTCAAGTCCAGAAATGCTTAGATCACAGGTCTAGGTATAGCGGGGAGGACAAAAGTAAGTGGTAGGGTTGATGGCCCGGGGAATGTGAATCGAGATATGAGGAGGGCGTGGCCATCCATTGCATTAGTTGAAGAGAAATTTTGGAAAAAGTGAAATATTTTCTAGTAAAACGGGTACAAGGGGTGAGTAGCGAAAAATGCAAATATCATATAAAGATGTGCTATTAGAATATGAATTGATATAGCCGGTTACCCCATTCGACTAGGGGGATTTGAGGGGGAAAAATTAGAAAAAAAAATCAAAATTTCTCCTAGCAGGACTATGTAGATCAAGAGATCAAGTAAGTCAGTATCATCCGATATGTCCTAGGGCCGAGATGAATCGAAGTGGCTTGTGAGCGGAATGGTTGGGGGGGCGATTGTAAAATTTTAGAGTACCCCAAACTTGGGTAATTAAACTAATGCCTTGCCAGCGTCGACAATACCTGCTCGTACAATGTACGGGTTTTCGGTGTTCAACATGGGAGGTATCGCGGATTGTAGCGAAACGGGTCACAAATGAACATGTGATATCTATGGATATTCCAGAAGCAAAAGTTACAAAAAAAGCAACTTCAAAAAAATTTTCAAGTAGTTTGAAAAAGAAAAGTCCATAACTGTTTGCCATGTTCAGTTCATTGCTTGTTACCAGGGACCGCCGCCAAGTCGGCATACTAGTGATAGCGACAATTATGCGCGCTACCACTTGCATGGTGACGAGATCGATACCGACCGCCGAGCGAAGTTTTGCAAATAGCCTAGCGAAGCTCGTTGTTTCCAGCGTGGTTGCCTCGCTCATACGTCGCTCGTTGTTCTGCATAACCGCGAGCAACTCATCACATTTGATTGCGAGATTCAGGTAGATTACTACCGTGCCTGGTTTTTGCGGCCCAAATGATGATTTCGTGAGAGTGTGAAAACCCCCACTGTTTTGTTGTGTTCTTTCGGCTAACAAATGTTCTTCCACTGTCGATTCTGCCAACTGCTTCCGGACGCAAGAACTGGCGATCAGGATTAAGGACTCATGGACAAGATGGCTTATATACCATTTTCACTTTAAATCGGACACTTTTCAAACCAAATCGGACACTTTTCAAACCAAATCGGACACTTTTCAAACCAAATCGGACACTTTTCAAATCAAATCGGACACTTTTCAAACCAAATCGGACACTTTTCAAACCAAATCGGACACTTTTCAAATCAAATCGGACACTTTTCAAATCAAATCGGACACACCCCTTACAATTAGGTGGTTGATACTAGACCACACTAGGAACTGTTGCAAGCCTCGCCCACTTCTCAGCCCGGACAGGGTTTTCCGAGATGCTTCATGAAATCTGCTCCCTCGACTTTTTTTCGTTTTTGCCCTTTGCACACACTTCAACTGAAAAAGATTGATATACAGATCTGACTCCGCCCACTTAACAATGAAGTTACGTAAGTTCTGAATTTTTATAACTTTTTTCGACGTAGTTCTTTTCACATCCAATCTTCACAAAACGAATACCATGCACAGCACACCAGGCCCCGCCCCTCCGACCCCGCCCACTTGTGTTTATCGCGGAATTTTGCTTTTCTTTCGAATTTTCGCATTTTTTAGGCTTTAGCGATTGCTCCGCCCACCAAAGGAAGCCCCCACTTTTCTAAGATGACGCAAATCGGCGGGCTAGTTCCCCTACTGGTGGGATTACGGAGCCAATCGCTAAAGCCTAAAAAAGCGAAAATCCGGAAGAAAAAGCAAAATTCCGCGATAAACACAAGTGGGCGGGGTCAGAGGGGCGGTGTGCTGTGCATGGTTATTCGTTTTGTGAAGATTGGATGTGAAAAGAACTACGTCGAAAAAAGTTATAAAAATTCAGAACTTACGTAACTTCATTGTTAAGTGGGCGGAGTCAGATCTGTATAGGTATCAATTTTCAGTTGAAGTGTGTGTGCAAAGGGCAAAAACGAAAAAAGTCGAGGGAGCAGATTTCATGAAGCATCTCGGAAAACCCTGTCTGCTGAGAAATGGGCGGGGATAATGGGGCGGGGCTTGCAACAGTACCTAGTGTGGTCTAGTTATCAACCACCTAATTGTAAGGGGTGTGTCCGATTTGATTTGAAAAGTGTCCGATTTGGTTTGAAAAGTGTCCGATTTGGTTTGAAAAGTGTCCGATTTAAAGTGAAAATGGTATATTCTCGCGCTATCGGAACGCCGGATGGAACGTCTGGACAAGGCCATGAAGCTCATGCAGCAGCAGCACAAGGAAACTGCCGGTTCCTTACTGCGGATGTCCAGAATGATGTTCCAGAATTTGCCCAGGGATGTCCCATGAATTTTTCATATGAGGTGAATATTCATCTGTCGGCAAGTGATTCGAGCAGCTTCCACACTTTGCAGCAGCGACCAATAGCATCTAGCAGAGTTCCGAGCGTCTATCAGCGTCCACTAGAGTTTTGAGGGCTAGGGAAGTATAGCCGTCAATCTAGCGTCTGCCAGCGTCTGCTAGCGTGCACCAGCGTCCAGCAGCAACCAGCAGCAGATTGCTGGCAGAGAATGTGGATGGTACCAGCAGCGATAAGATGGTACAAGCAGTGACTCATAGTCAGGATAGTTCTCATACTCTACCAGTTGCCTATCACCCTCCTATCGCCCCTCCGATACTCTCGACTCCCGAACGCTGTAGGTCGCCGGTGGACCCTGGCAGACGCTGGCAGACGTTATGTCGATTACCTATTCATCCCTAGCCCTCGAGACGCTGCGGGTCGATGGTGGACGCTGGCAGACGCTAGATCGACATTTATACTTCCTTAGTCGCTGACGATTCCGGTACGCGTCTACATGACAGCGTTCATGTAATAGCCTCTTCTGTCTTATCGAGGGGTGATGCCTGCCTGAGTTTCTTTTCCTTTCCTTGCACACATTTTTTAGTAGTCCATTGCAGGGTCAAGCACTACGTTGAAGAAAACTTGTCACTACGACAGCCCCCTCCACTCCCTCTACTAAATCGAAAAGGAAATGATACAACAGTCAGGCAGCGTTCAGACTTGTAGCGCTACAGCGTCACGCTACAGCTTCAGTTTGGTTGGTACTACAGTTGTACCGCACTCCAGCATTTATGTTTTTTTCGGCACTATTTACCCTTTACTGCCCCAACCATCCAGAATTGAGCCAGTTTCTGACCGACTTTTTTCTCCGTGGACAGATTTGGCTCAAATGTTGTCTCCTGGGGTATTTTGACCTCCTGAATACGAATATGACATTCGCTTAGCCCGAAACCTCCTGGCGCCCGCGCCACAGGCGCCGGTGATCTGGGGTATTTTGGCGCCAGCACCTGTAGCGCGGGCGGCAGGAGGTTTCAGGCCGAGCGGATGTGATATTCGTGTTCAGGAGGTCAGACTACCCCTGAGAACAAGTTTTCAGCGAATTTGGTAATGGGGAGGTTTCGTGCCTAGCGGACGTGATATTTATGTTCAGGAGGTCAAGCTAAATTTTCAGCCAATTCTGCCGAGGCAGAAAAAGTCGATCGAAAGCAGGACTGTTTTCGGAAGATTGGGGCAGTAAAGGGTGAATAGTCCGTTTTTCCTTTCTGTATTCAACCCTCTTCTCTTTGTTTCTCATATTTATCTGATAGTGAGCTCCTGTTTTCTACTTTATCACATTTTAATGTAGTTTTTGATACAGAAGACTGTGATAATTGGTTTTATTTATCGTTTTTGACTTTAATTATTTGGTTTCAGAGTTGCTTGATGTTTGATGGCTTTGCTTGATGTCTTGCAGTGCTGCCTCGTGTTGAACAGAAGACTGATAATTAATTATGATTATCACAGTCTTCTGGATCAAAAACTACATTAAAATGTGATAAAGTAGAAAACAGGAGCTCACTATCAGATAAATATGAGAAACAAAGAGAAGAGGGTTGAATACAGAAAGAAAAAACATAAAAGCTGGAGTTCGGTACAACTGTAGCGCTACAGCTGTAGCGCGACGCTGTAGCGCTACAAGTCTGAACGCTGCCTCACCATTCCGAAAGGAAATACTGTAGCTGACTTTCTTCCAGCTGCGTTGCGTGTCGACATTAGAATGCCCTACTTCGGTAGGTATTACCCTAGACGGGAGATTGTAACTCTCCAAAAGCAACTTTTTGCAGAGGGACCGAAGCGATTTGTGATCTCTCGGGAGCTTCCTTTCGGCAAGTACCGAAGTAGACCCAAAAGAGGTCTTACTGGTCGATATTAACGATGAAAGCTTTTGAATGCGAATTTTCACCTTTCAAGGAGTAATGCAGGACTCTGAGCAAAAACAAAACCAGCGCTGAAAAATGGAAATTTTCCATTTTATTAGTTGACAAAACTCCGAAGTTGAGGGTGTCGCTTTATCCAGTACTCCGCATTTACGTTGTCACATCTCTCTTATCTACCGGCTCCCACAAATACGCCCCACCCCTCCTGCCAGTGAGTCAAATGTGATCCCTCATTGAGAATTCCTCAACAAAAGCTTGACCCTCATTAGTTATTCTCTCAAAAGCCACACAAACTCCAAAAAAAGTCTAATGCCCTTGTGGTGGTAGAGCGCCCTAGCACGATAGCCCTTACCATCATGTCCCGACAACGGCCTTGATGAATCAATGCTATATTTTTCTGTAATAATTTTTTCAGGCGTGCTATTCAATCAAAACAAAGTTGAGGAGTTTAAAGAAGCCAGGAAGATGTTAGGGGAAAACGGGTTCGCCGGTGACGGTTTCAACCTACTTATAAACAAATTTTTACAGATCACTGACCGAAATCAAGCGACCGCGGCACTTCCCGTCTTTGACGACGTGGAGGTAAATTTTACTAGGATTCTTTCCAACTTCTTCGTACACTTTTAAGTACATTGTGTGTGTGATAACCGGATTCTTCGCTGCCACATACGCGTATGCCATTTCAATCTGAAAACAACGAATCCATAGCTCCGCCTTAACGTCAACTGCGACCACCAAGAAACTCACAGCAGGTTCGTCATAAAGAAAGCTGATTCGCATTCTATTTATTCTGCCGTATCCCAAGGCGAGAGGTTCTGCTTGGTCTGAAGTTATACAGTTAGAGGAGTGGGCTTTTTTCCCTGGCACTCTGCGCTAAGAAATACACCACACCAGTATATACTGCTTGTATTAGGCTGGCGGGAAAGCTCTGTCACTTTTTCCAAAAAATATTTCTTTTTATAGAGAGGCGTGTAAGATCAAAATTGTACAGCAATGCTACTGCGGGGTCCTTGCCTGTTTTTGAGCACCTCATGGATGCCATCGCTTCACAATGCAGGGAGGCGCGATACAAAGTTGGACATCATCTCAATCTTGGCTTGAACTCAGACTTTTCGAGGTTTTCTCGTAATTTCTCGTCCAGTAATGATTGATTACGGGAGGCAACTCGCAGTTAGAAGGAGCAATGTCTGTGCTACACACTGCAAGGGGGGTGAGCACCTTCAGTTGGAGTGGCATACGGTATGATACTGTAACCACCACCTAGCGCATATCCCGAGGCCTGCCTGCGGCATGACCTCAATTGCTGCGCTGACTGCTGACCTCTCACTGGCTGCTCAACGAAACGAGATAAATCGAATCGAATTCATCTTTTAGTAGGATTTGATATGTGAAGATCAGTTAGTTTCCCAATTGCATAAATATTAGAATTAGGATAAATGTTCGAAGAAGACCGTGTTAAGGTTTTTAGAAGATTCTGCTTTCAGGTGTACCCATGTATCGTATGATCTTCCAAAGGGAAATTAATCCCTACAGGACAAATTCTTGCAGGCAAATTAATTCTTGTTGCAGCTCTACCGGCGATCCAATCACTCTATGCGGATAGCTCCTATATGGCTCCTCCGCCGATGCATCATCTTCACACCAGTACCGTCCGAGCCTTCTCACCTGCATATTTCCTGACATCTACCCCATTTCAGAGCATTTCCTCCAGAAATGCTTATGGTTTCAGCCTACCAGCGATGTCTACTACGGGACCGTGCATGCAATCACAACACCCATTCCTCCTCGGGAAATCACAGATTCCTGCACAGCGCCTCCACCTTTGTCGCCCATTCCTCTTGAAATCACAGATTGTTCCACAGCGCCCGCACTTTTGTCTCCCATCCTTCTTGAACTCACAAATCTCTTCACAGTTCCTCCATCTTTGTCGCCCATTTCTTCTCAGGAATCTCATACCCTCCACCCCTTCGCCCATTTCTTCTTAGGAAGTCTCACGCCCCTCTACAGCTCCTCTACCTCTGTCACCGTCAACCTGCTCACCCGTGCAGCTAAAAGCTTTAGGTGTTTCAGTCTTCTAGATTCAACAAACTTAACAGCTCCTCCTGGGAATTCAGTGAACTAGAACGAGTGGTACTATTAAAACCATAAAATTTTTCGAATGTTAATTAGTGCATTTTATTTATTGTCGTTGTAAATCTGGTGCCAGTATAAAGAAATTTCCTTCTCTAACACTCAACCTTGTGAATTGTCGTCGTCAGTATCTCGTTTCGTTGAGCAGCCAGTGAGAGGTCAGCAGTCAGCGCAGCAATTAAGTGAGGTCATGCCGCAGGCAGGCCTCGGGATATGCGCTAGGTGGTGGCTACAGTATTATACCGTAGGCTACTCCAACTAAAGCCCCACCCTTGCAGGGGGGGGAGCCATCCAGCTCTATTGCATGAGGAACGGCTAGAACTTTTTTGGAAGTGCGCTGCACTATCAGAAGCATTTGGAGGGGTCGGTGGCGATGGTAGCGGATAACATTCTTGTCCATATTGCAGAAGAAGAAGAAGCAGGAATCAAGCGAGTGGTACTAATAGAAAGACCACTCTTTGATGTATAAGTGCTCACATTACCGTTCACCCCTCTTCAGGTAATGGGCAAATATTTTGAGTTCGAAAAAGTGACAGAACTTTCCCGCCAACCTAATAGAACCTCCCTACTTCGCGCAAAGTATTTCCCCGGTCAAAAATTCAAGGTGAGGTGCACAGTAGCCAGGGATCTCTCCCGAAACGTGAGGGTCCTTTGCATGAGACATTAGTCTCAATTTTTTATGAGGATCCGTACCACGGATCCCAGAACACTTGACGACCATTGCAGGATTGAGTCACGAAAGACAAAACGCGAACCATAGCTACAGTAGCGCCTCCAGCAACCTGCAACCACTTCACTATGAAGATGTTGTAGGCGTCATGCTCACACTAACACTGTTGGCCTTCCTGGAATGATGGCGATTGCTGATGGCCTCACATTCTAGCGACGGTGAAAGCAATGGCATACGGCTTGTTCTCGCTCAGTGGAACACTTCAGAAACACTGCACTTAGGGTTTCCCGTGTACCGGAGTCACCCCTACCAATGAGAAGTGAACTTTGGTGGGGCGCGTCATGGCCGAAGAACCTGTTGTTCATAATCTGTAAGAGTCACGAAGAGTGTTGCTCGCTTTAATCTGTCAACTGCCAAACAGGTGATGACAAGACTTCATAACTTTGCTCTGACTCAGGCGTGACACATGTGTACTCTACACGGATCTCTGTCAGGTCAAATGTTACGTCCGTTTAGAGCTTTAATTGATACCAGCACTGACTAGGGAGACAAATAGTGTTCTTCACATCGACTAGTCAACACAGCAAGAGTCAAATACACATTTCAAAGCCATACGACTCGTAATGCTTGCAGCTTACTGGCCTGAATCAGTTGGAATAAAAGATCTCGTGATATGAAAAGAATGTTGATGATGTTCGCTTCTGATTCACACCATTTCTTTTCTGTCTTGTCGAAGCAAATCCTCATCCTGCAATGAGGGATATCAGAAGAATATCATAAAAGCACTCACAAGTGCTGGTAGCGCTCACAAGTGCAGGTAAAAGAAATTAGCAATACATGTGGTAAGTAAAATATTGATCTGCACTTCAGATTGCAGGTCATCATGCTCACTGCTCAATCACTCTTCTGCCCTATCAGATCCAAATGAAGCAGCTGCTACCCATTCGCCCAGAGCTAGTAGCAAATGGGTCCTGCCCTACTATTATTGAATCGACCCTGTCGGCAAACGCAACTATTAGGCGTTATAAAGTTGTTAAAAAAACTGTAATAATGCAATAAAGTGAAATAATGCGTTTTGCTTGCTTTTTTCTGTGCTCAATCGTTTACGATTCACTATCCTATCACGTGAATAATAAATGCCATTCTGAACGATTTTCTCACGATGTGCATGTGCTACGAATTCGGCTTTTTCTCATTAGGTAAGCGGGAGCGGTGTAGTGGGAGGTTTTCCGCTTATCACGCATACAATGCGGGGTCGAATCCAGGGTCCGATTCCACCGGGCCAGCAATCCTTAAACCTATGATGACGGTAAATAAGTAGCAGACTCGTCCGGGAGGAGATCAACTCTAACTTCTAGAGACAACATGCTTCTAGACATGATGCATCACCTCCTCTCGCTAGCGATTTCCTAGGTCATATCCTCGAGAGTCACTATGATTCTGAATGTGAAAAGTGATTTACGACCAGAGCTTTGCATTTTTCAAGTATATTCTGCGGTAGTTGGTCTGATGTGAAACAATCATCCAGTTTGCGCAGTTGCAGGAGAAAACTCCCGTTACTGTATGTCAACTGAAAGCTTTGCTCTAGAGACCATCCCCGCGATTAATTAACATGTGGAACACCTCCGGGTAGCCAGGTTCGTAGTCGCCATGAGTTCACCATTTCCGTCATACGAAGGTGCGAGCTGAAGACGCCACACAAAGGCCTGGCATACATGCACATTGTCGTGACTTCCGTGCGACTCTTTTTAAAGGATCGCATTTATGGTAGGCGCTGCAGTCCTGGCGCGCTTGGTGGGGAGTGCATTTAAGCGCAGCTAGGACACAGAGGCGGTGTCGACTCAAGCCGCCATTCCTTCGTCGTGCTGTCATGCCGATTGGTCGTCCTCTCCGCTCTTCGTCCAGCCGTGCTGGTTGCTGTTAGTCAACGCTCAGGGAGCTGTAAATTGCGAGGGAGCCGAATAACAGTAGGGCCGCTGAACAATCCAGGTAACCGTTAGGAGCGGAAGTACATCCGAACCTCCTGAACAGCCGGAGAGAGGATGTTTCCAACGCCTTAAATGGGCTGCAGGATTCAACAGTGTTCGCTCGCCGTAATTTTTTTCATCATTTCTCTTTCAAATATTTAGTTAGTTTATTTAAATCTAGAGTGGTTAATAACTTGGTTGGTTTTGTTGTTTTGTTGTTTCATTGTTTCATCGCATTCGGTATTACCGTTAAATTCATTGAATAGTCCCTCATCAAATTATTTGATAACCAGTTGCCGGTTCGAGTCAGGCGTTGGTGGCGCTCTGGGCTGTCAGCTGTGCGAGTAGTCACTATTGAGTAGAGCTCGTGGAAGGGACGTAGGTGAGTCGTGCAACACACTGAACGCCGCGGCTTTTGGGCGGTTTTTGCTGTGCTCTCATTCGCGCTCTGCACCTCCACGCGCATGAATTGTCTGCAATACAGAAGGCGACGTAACGGGAGACTTTGTGCCGCAGGTAGGCCCTTTGAGCTTCTGCTCTTATTTGCGCTTATTTTATGAACGTTATACAATAGAAATAAAAACTGTACATGTATGGATCTAGAAAACGAAGTGGAGAATCTCAGCGTTAGTATCGGCAACTTATTTTAGTAGTTATGAAAAGGAAGTTGATGACCCGGAAGAATTTGGAGACAGACTTGTTGCTGACGCTTCGGATGGCGACGATGACAATAAGGAAGGAGAACTCAAGCAAATGAAACCCAACCATAACAAGACTAACAGGGCCACCATTTTTTGGAGCATAAGCGTTAAGGGCAAATCAATCAGTAATGCAATCACGCCGTTGGACTGGTATTCCTTTTCCGCGTAAGGCCTTACTAACTTATAGAAACCAATGGATACGAGGAATAAGACAGCGCAAGTTCCGGCAAACTAAGCTTGGAAAGTGAAGAAGGATTGATTGTGAATGGTCATTTGAGGTGCAGTTAGCGTTCTATGGAGTGCTACTTTGTAACGTGGGTGGAACGACCCCGGTGAACACCTTTCTTCAAGCCATAGGGAATATAGATCAAGTAGAACCTATTGAACAGATATTTGAGAGAATGACCATGGTAATTCAGGGAGAAATTGTCCTACAAAACGTGAATTGTAAGCAATACACAAACGCACGGAACGGGAGTAAGCGCGTGAATTGTTGGCAGCATTAGCATAGTAATACCGAGATTGCACGATGAAGGAAGTTGGACACTACTGTACAAAGAGCCGCCAGATCGTCCACTTCTTTCGTCCACTTTTAGAAAAAGTGTTCGTAATACTTTACTTTTCGTTCCCCTGGAACTCGTACTTTCTATTCAGAATGAAGGACGATTATTAAGCAAAAATGGTAATAATAACGAAATATTGATGCAGAAAAAGGTAATTCGATATAGTGTGATATAATACAATGTGACATACCATGTTATAATATAATATAAAATAACTTGTAAATACAATATAACATAACATGGCGCAATGAGTGCACTCGTCCTCTCAGTGTGATATCATACAATGTGACATACCATGTTATGACATAGTATAAAATAACTTAAAAATACAATATAACATAACATGGCGCAATGAGTGCACTCGTCCTCTCAGTGTGATATCATACAATGTGACATACCATGTTATGACATAGTATAAAATAACTTAAAAATACAATATAACATAAAACGGCGCAATAAGCGCACTCGTCCTCTCAGAGGATGATGGGGGTTTGAGTCTCCTCTAGGGCTTGACGTTTGCCCATAACTCGGTATTCTTGTGATAAATCGCGATAGCTTGGAAAATTGGCAACAGTGGCTCAGAAGGACTCCTCCCGAAAGAGAATTCAAGAACGCTCGTTTCCCGTTACTTCCCAACAGGTTGGTGATTGCTACAGAAATGAGGGTGCTTTATTTGAAAGACAGATAGAGCGCATCGTAAAAGCTTTTACACGCTGGATGGAACTGCGTGAATTGTTGACAACTCACGCGCCGTACAGTGTGTTAACATCAGGTACGTGGCCGTAGTGACCAATACGTAGGGGCAGTAAGAGCGTGATTGCAGATAGCAGCAACGGCAGCACCTGCGGGGCAAAGTCGTGGGCAAGAGGAGGCAAACGCTCTGTACAGCTCTTGGTCGTGCTCGAGTCAAGCGCGACTCTCCAGGTGCTCAAATGGCCGAGAGGTTGAGTTGCTCCGGCACGACACACATGTAGTTCACACTATGGACCTATACCGTTAATTACTACGCATGGGTCTCGTTGCAGACTCTTCTAAGCGCTTCTAGAGGGGACTGTAGCTTGTTGGCTTTCGTAATTTTCTGCTTTTCCAGGATACGTTTTTTGTAAAATAGCCGCCCAGTCTGATTGGCGACGAAAGAGTGCTTGGGCGTGCGTAGATTCACCAACACTGCAATTGCACGAGCGTAGTGGTTCGCCGGTGTGTTGTTGAGCATTATCATAATTTCGTGAACAGAGTTCTAACGAAATATTTTCTTCTGCAAACTTTATCCCAGTACCTTTTGTTTTCGTTTTTTTTTAATGTTGGATAGCATTTAGTACTGGATGACAGCAGAAAACGTTTTGTCAGACATTAGCTGAACAGGGGCCGCTGTGCCGATTTGCCAACAAGCCCGAAAAACTCGTACAATGAGACTGTAGCTGTCAAGAGGGATCCTCATTTGACACATTCTCAATAAATTTCCTTTCTTTTTCCCCCGCTAAAAGTCATTCAACGACTACAGGTGTTTAAGTAAGCGCGATATTGGAGGATTTTCTTTCCCCGATCATTCCTTTTTCTTTGTTCCTGGATGTCTTCAAACATACCAGAACGTTGCTCGTGAGTGCAAACCGAAGGTGGCGTTGACGTACGTGAAGGATGAGCCCCAGAGCAAATCATCGTTTGGTATTCCCCAAACCGCAAAATGTCAACAAGCGGGAAGACTTTTGCCCAACACCGCAAATTTTTCCCACAAGGGGAGGCCACCAACTCGTCATGGCCATTCAGAATGAGATGTATACTCCTAGAAGCGTCTTCGGACGCTGATATCAAGATCTGGCTTCCAAATCTGCTAAACGATTCTGGGTGAGGAGTTACGGACCTTTTTTGCTACTGTGCTTAACCATTGCGGTGCGCCCCCTGCTATACTTTGTATTGTATTGTATTTGTATCCAGTCAGAATGAATCGCCCTCCTAAACTCACTCACGGGGCTCAATAAGAGAGGGGCCTCGATGGTCGAACTGGTACGTAAAACTACTTTCCAAGTGTTTAGCATACGTTTCAAGAAAAAGCAAAACTACGAAATGCATCAAGGATTCGAACCTTCGTCCCACCGCTATGAGTCCGCTCACCTACCTGCTGCGCCATCAGAGCAAGGCAGTTGTTGTGTCAGTAGTGGTCCACAAGCGCAAAGTATGGGGATGGCCGCAATGGCTAAGCACAGTACCCAATAAGGTTCGTAACTTCAGCAACGTTCAGCAGATTTGAAAGTCAGATTTGATACTCCAAAGATGGTTCTAGCAGTATACATCTTATCCTGGTCATGGCGAATTGGTGTCCTTCCCTTGTGAGAGAAATTTGCGGCGTTGGGAAACATTATTCCTGCTTGTTCACATTTTGCGGTTTTTCATGTTCCACATATGACTGACAGCTCAATCGTTTCAGAGGAGGGAATTAGAAGGATGGGGGATCGTATCAAGCCACCCTTTGGGCAGCAGGGGATTGTACGGAATCGACTAAATCCCCAACTGATGATGTGCCCTATGAGCACCGCCGTCTATGACAAGTCAAACCAAAATTTTCTGGCCTACAATTACGCGAAAGGATAGCTAAGAATTCGACTCCCGGCAAATGCTGTGCTTCTTTGCACGTATTGCTGCTCCGATGTTCCACACTACAACATGTTTGTAACTCATGATTGATCAATGAGTAAAAAAAATGTCGGTACACGTAAAGGATCACTTACCATTCACATTTCTGTCCTATTTCAATGACGAACGACATCAACGGAGATGTCAGTGCGTTCTTCTCTCTCTTACAAGAGGGGTCAGGGTCCTGAAACATTCGTTTAATCGCCTGTTGTATGTAAACAACTCATCGTGGGAGACTGTTCATGTACGAGGCGTGATCGGATGGTGCGGAAGATATTGCTGTTGGATCGCATTGGCCGAATGCCACTCACATCACACCTTGTCTATGCATCGCATCTTTACGTTAGACAACTCGCCCAAACCACTGTATTCGTAGTCATTGGGTTGCAGAATCACTGTCTTATAAACCGCTGACATGGCCTGTCGGCTTACAATCTCGGTCTCTCGGTATGGATCGAAACATCTGCAGACCAAAACGAGTTTGCACTTCTGACACAACAGTGGTTCTGCAGTCCGAAAAACTAAGAATTTGAGTGGTGCGGCCAAGTTGTCCGTCCTTAGCAAACTATGTTATGGAGACACTGTGGGGGTGGCAATAACGGCTGATGAGCCTTAGTGCTAGTAACGGTCGCACCATTCGTCATACGCCCTTTATGTAACAACCTTGAAGCTGGGTTTGAGTCAACTATACGCAGGGCGAAATGTGCCGATTCGGCAAACAAGAACGAAAGCGATTGTCCTGCTACACAATCCCCAACGATCTAACCAAAGTTGAATGTGTCATTCAAGCGGCTATATCGCTAACGTGAAGGTAATAAGGAAGTGAACATATGGGGAGGGGAAGGGCTTTTTAAGTACCAGCCGTAGTACTGAGGATTTGGGCTGGGCACCAGTTAACCAGAATTTGGGCTTGGCTTAATGATGATAAGACATTCCGAATAGCAAACCACCGCTTGTGCCTCACAGGTCATGGTGAGAACTGCTCAAGAAGGTCAAGGTTTTGAGCCACTTTTAGGAAGTCATGGCAAGCTTTAGCAACAGTGACCACGATTCCAGTGCAAGGAGTGGCCTTGTAATGAATAGCATTTTCTCAATAAAATTATTTTGATGTTTCACGAATGGTATACTTGCGCGTTTATTACGACGCACTCCTATTAGCACCGACGGAGAAGGACCTCGTTGAAGTGAAGGCCACAACAGAGGGCGCCTGGATAGGTGAAGATGACGGCTTTTAAAGAACAGCGGATCCTGCAATTTCGTGGGGTTGACGCTAAGGAGAAGAAGGGTTGCACAGAGGCCGCAGGGTGGTGCGACGGTCAGCGAGCCATTTTCTTTGTTCCGTTCTTGTAGATTCTTTTTGCTTCGTCTTCGTTGAGGAACCGCTTACCAGCTACTGGATTATAACTGAACAGCAACTGTGCATGATAGTCGATTACGGAAACTGTCTTCAAGAAACGAACAAATGGCTGGAAGATTTGCCGAATGTTTGTTTCTTTCTTGAAGACAGGATTTGCATTCGCTTGATATTCCTTTTTACACAACAAACTTGTGGCATAAATGTATCGAAGCAAAAGTAAAGTCATCATTTCTAACCAGTTCTAAGACGTAGGCATTGGCAACAGCCTTGTGATATCCCAACGCCCTGAAATTGTGTTTAATTGGAATTTATCGAAGAAACTAAAAGTCATTAGTGAAATGAATCCTGAAATTGTAAGAGGTAACAATAACAGTACAGCTCAATAACCGTACAGCTAACTGCTATTACCACACATGTACATATAGCGAGGAATGACTCTCACCACTCTTCTCCTGTTAGATACTGAGAAAAGCCTGATGCTGTGGCACAGCACTGTTCATCGTCCGCAACCCTTTGCTTGGAGATGATGTCATACATTTTCGAACGGGGACCACTACTCTTGTACGTTGATCCGGACATAGATCCTGACACGACGTATGGCGCAGGTTTCGGCGCATTGTGAACTTTATAGAAGCCGGACATATCCGTGTCTGGTCTGAAAATGTTCCATTTTTTTGCCGTTAGATGAACCTGGGACTAATGAATGTGGTCAGAAGCACTTTAATAAGGAGTGCAAACCATCTTCATCAGTTCGAAGACATCGAACAAAGAGAGTTCGTAGGGAAGTTTACACAAGTTGGAGGGTTGAAGAGCCTTTTTATTGTTAGTCCGAATGGGAGATGATCCGGGACTTGAATTTCATACCACGACGACAAATGACGCTACTTGCCGATGCACCGTACTGGACCAGGGATCACCACACGGAAAGTTGCGCGGCCGATACGACTGTGTGATATATTAGGTTGTCCCAAAAGTTCGTGGACATTTTTTGAATCTCGTATCAGATCTTTCCGCAGCCATTTCGAGATCCAGTTATGTGGTCTATGGGAAGTGTTAGGTAAGCGTCCCACACCTTCTTCACCGTCCCTCGCAGTCGCTGTTCGCTTATGAAAAAAGGTAATTGAAATTCATCATTTTCGACACACTTCGCTATATGAATCTCTACCAAGCCACGCCGTGGTTTGGAGCCATAAGCAGCATTTCCCTTATTGATCTGAGTACCTTCCCTACAAGTCCTTGGAAGCCCCAACCTGCTTCCGCTTTAGGTGACTTTCGCGGGGAAAACACTTCGTCTAAGGAGGGCCACCTGCCTTGGATCTCTGAGAACTCGTACTTGTTTACTTGATAAAATCAATACGTACAAAACTAACTTGCTATCTAGGTCTTCACACTTGACTGACTTCGCCCCCCCGAAAGCACCAATGGCAAAAGGGCCTCGATCGCCGTTTCAAAAAGTTCTGAAGTTTCGTTTAAAATCTTTTTTCATGAATTGACACCTAAACACTCGCCAAGAGCAATGTGGGTACTCGTCTACAAACTTTGTCTCCAGCTTCCAGCTGCTACAGACTGGCGCTGGACGATATAGCTGTAACTGGATATGGAGTAGGTGCCTCCAAGGTGTAATGCATGCCCCGAAGCGGCAGCGCTAGATCACCAGAAGGCGGAACCGCAGTCGCGCAGATCCATCCATCGCAGTAAGGGAGGTGAGCTGCATGTATGTGGTGGAGTATTCCCTTTCTCGCTTTTCATATACGAGAAATTTCTTCTTCTCAGCGTTGTTTGGTGAAGCTAATCAAACAAGCTGTTGCAATAGGAGGATTGAAGCCATCGCTCACAATTTGTCCAAAACCAGCAATGTTTGCCTACTCCACCACAGCTCAGGGTCACACATTTGGAAAACGACACTGCTCGAGATCCCGAAGCTTAGCTGGGGAATTCCACCACAGTCTTCGTGTAGCCCTGACTTAGCTCTTTCCGATCGCCATCTAAACTAATCCCACAGCGGCCATCTTTGGGAAAAAATACGATTTTTGATAGTACCTCAAAAATGACCCAGCTGCCTTTCTGGGCACAGAACTAAGAGGCTTCTGGAAGCAGGGCAACCACACATTGCGTAGTGATTGGCAACAAGTTGCCAATGAAGGTGACATATATATAGTTGATCAAAATTGCTTCCCACTGGAATAAACTTAATTCGAAAAAATGTTCGAAAATTCCACGAACTTTTGGGACAACCTAATGGAATAGTTGGTGACAGAAAGTGATAACATAAAATAGAGACCAATTGCGTTGTATTCACCCGATGAACACCGCTCATGGGAAGCATATGAATGATGTAATTCAAGTAACAGAACCTCAGTAATCGAAACAAGCCATTATATCACTCGTTGAATGCAACATGTGCCATCGCTGACTTGACCATGTTTCGAAGAAGGAATGGTGCAGCTATGAGATAGTGAGCAGTAGATGGATTCATCACTGATATAACAATCAACTTTCATTGAAATTCAGCGAGAACCATTTCACTGCTTGGGTTGGGTTGCAGGAAATAGTAAGGCGCTCCTAAAGCAGGAGGTGCATGAAACAGTAGGGACCCTCAGCGATGGGGGATGAAGGCAGCAGTATGACACATTACGCCTGGTTTGACAGATTGCTTAGGTTTTTTAAAGAGTTTTTGCTTTCCATTTCTGGAAAAGACAGAGG